>APFE030720586.1:0-11227 GCA_000404065.3 Pinus taeda | reverse complement strand
GATTTTTCATTATTGTTCATTTCAATGTTACAATACATATTTATACATGCCGAAGCATCCAATACCATGGACCGAAAAAACATCACGTCCAATACCATGGACCAAAAAACCATCGATCCAATACCATGGACCGAAAACCATCGCGTCCAAAAAACATGTGCGAAAATCATGCACAAAACCATAGGTGGGTCCGCCCAACCTAACATAGGGTCCAAAACCAAAATTTTCTGGGGCGCTGCCCCAGACCCCATAAAGTGGGGTTACGGGTACCCCTAAAACCCCCTGTTAACTATGTGGAAAGGATATAACACAACCCAACAATTTGTACTATTCATCGATCTGGTGCACTTGTCATTACTGTGAAAAAAAAATAAAATTTGGGACCACCCAAAATTTTGATGTTGACAAGTGAATGGCACCACCTTGATCAGCGTGTCGACCTTATTCTCATGGGCTAAGTCTCCTATAAGCGTCCCGGGAGGGTCTTAGACTGCAAAGTATGAGTTGGAATGTGGCAATGATCGAACCCTTGCTGCTAGATCTGAACGGCGGATCTGATTGTTTCGACTGCTACAGAACCCAAACTAGTAGATTTGGATGGTCGATCTGATAGATTTGATTGGCAGATTTGATAGATCTGAAAGGTGGATCTGAGAGATTTGAAAGGCGGAACTGATTTTTGCAGCTGCGACAGAACCCCACCTGCTAGATATGATCTTGCAAAGATGATGCGTGATCTAGAGAGAGACAAGGGAACTATGGTCTCAAGGAGTGTTAGGTGCTACAAATCGCAATATACATAAGAGTCTGATAGTACTACTTGGCCCAATCTTTCAGGGAACTAACCAAGGAGGATCAACTGTACCCTTAGCCGTACAACTTGACTACCCTATCATACATGCGAGTAATCTCCCCGAGTGCTGTTCTCGTTGTACTGTAGTAGCAAGACAGCCGATGGTTTATCTATGGAAAGGTTTCAAGAGAGCCTATGGGGCCTCCGATATACCCAGAGGGTACTTGGAAGATAGTCTGTGCGTGGTTCTGTCTAATGTTCTACTACTCGAAGGGGTACCCATAGGGGTTACAAGGGAGTCCAACAAGCGTGACCACCTCTTGTATTTCCTGCATGCATGCCTCCCCAAATCCACAGGTTGATGCGCTCAATGACAAATCCTGTGGTTTAAAGACGCCGAAACATGTCTCTAGCCAAAACATATTCTGCTAAAAATGGAGATCCCACTGGCCTTAGAAAGTGTTATGATACTACTTGTTATGCTCTTGTCCTATGAGAAGATACTAGAATACCAAATATGCGAAGAAATATACCTAGAACATAGAACAATAAGAAACAACAACATGTATTTTATTATTCAGAAAGGAAAGCAATGTTCACTTGCCTCTTTGTGGGGGCAAACTCCAATAGAGCTCGACTCAATTAAAAAATAAGACATGATGCTCCTCGAGGGGAGTCTCGATCCTTTATATAGGATTCATACTTGCAATACCATGGGTCAGTACCATGGTTCTTATTAATACCATCTATTTAATACCATGGCCCATTTACAACTAACTGTGGTCCCTTCTTTAAATTTGGGTCAACCACTTACAACTATTAATATGGGCTTTATTGACTCTTTACTTAACTATAACTATGACTTGACCCTATTACATAAATAAGGGGGTTAGGGTTGGACCCTAACATTAATTTCAAGGATTTTAAAATGTATTTAAAGGTATACACATGATGTGGTATAGAAAACGACTAACAGGAATGTTATGTGATCATGGGAAATAATTTTTTAAGACATAGACTTGTGCCTTTTCATGTTTTCAGAGTTAGGAAAAAGGCAAGGATGAATCTATCACTTTTGATTTGAAACAAGCTCGAAAAGACAAGTGCTCTGATGATCTTTTAAGTTTAAAGAGTTAAAAATATCAAATGACTACTCAGGATAATCTAGGCAAAAAGGATTACCAGGTAACTGTGAACTACATAATGCCTCTTGGAAAACCGAGAAGTATGGGTAGGTAATCTCCTTGAATGTTGTGTTCAGTGTATCACATTTAGAAGGTAGCATAGTCGACTTCCAATGGATAAAGGATTGCAACCTAGTGGGGGATTCCTTTATATATGCGATGATATGGGGAGAACAAGTTCGTACTAGCACTATCTAGTGCCAAAGCGAATGACAGCTGCTAGGTTTAAAGACATCAGAACACGTATCTAGCCTAGATCTTCTAAATGTGATCGTTAGGTTTCAAATGTGCCTTAGGTTAATTGAATACATTTTAAATTTTATCTTGAAATTATGTTTCAGTTTTCAGACCTTATCGATGTGATTCAAAAAACTCCTATATGCAACTAATATGAGAAGAAATCCTTTCAATTCGATGAATGTTTAGACTAATGAGAGTAGAGAACACAATCAATGCAACAAACAAGCAACTGAAAGTAGAATGACCTTTTCACTACACTTTTTGAAAACAAAATATTGAAAAACTCTTTCCAATTCCTATATTTCTTATCAAATGAACTTCAAGTAGTCCTTTCAATAGTATAGAGAATTCATTCCTGTTCAAATGCAAATGATGATGCAACTCTAGTCTTCAATGATGCTAGCTAATGTAACATAATGATTCAACAACCAAGAATTATGTATTTATCAAGGAAATGACAAAATGAATCTTTGACAAAGACTTTAATGAAAAATATACAAAACAATCAATCTCAATCAAATGCAAAACACAAAAGAGAATTCCTTCCAAACTAATGATGCAATGATTCAATCAAGAGCAAGATGAGCAATGTAATCTATGCCCGAAAAGAGATGCTTAAAGATCAAAGAAAACTTTTGAAACTTTTTTAATTGAAATTAAAGCAACAAAAGGACTAAAAAATGAAATGCAAGGAGCATATAACCAACAACTTAACTTACTGAGCACACATATAGCTGAATGGATGATGACCTAGATGCCCTAGGCCTCAAACCACCTAAAGACTAAAAAAATCAAGTAAAGAGAAAGAAGACCAAACAAGCACTCAAACAAAGCAAGTGAAGCTTTCCAGTCAGGGAGAACACAGGCAAAACAAGCTAAGAGGCAGAAATGAAGAGGGAAAGATACATTGGTTATGATCTAGGGGAAACCTTGATCTTCACCTATAGCAATCAACGCAACTGCCTAACTAACAACAAGCACCACAAGGGGGTCGACACGACTGTTTTAGAGAAACTCACAATGATCAATGCGACTGTCAGAATAATAAATGCACTGACCAAGGATTTCAAGGAAAAATAAAAAAAATTCAAAGGCTAGAACCAGACCTGCCACTGTAAATTTCAGACTCAAAGTAATAAACCAGGAAAACCAGAGAAAACTAAAGGGAAAAGGTGATACTAGAAAAGTTCACACCAAACCATGAAATGACAATTAATCAAACAGGAGGACTGGCTCCCCATCGGAGTCTCCAATTTGTGGTGCAGGTAAATTCTCGATGCCGACAAAGACAATTCCTCTAGCCCAAGAGAGTGGGTCTAGCCACAAAAAAACAATCTATGGAAAAGTTCCTTAATCTAGAATCAAATAAGAGTGCCTACCTCTTAGAACGCTATTCCACTTGGTGATGATCTTGCTTTCTTACTCCAACTATCTTTCGGTTACCTTCCTTTGAATACATGAAACAAGCAAAAAAACAACAACAACAAATATGATAGCATACAAATTGCATTCAACCTACTTAAAATGTCAAGGAATATTAAGCCATCAAATGTAAGATAATAGTCAATGTAGGAAATCAATCAATAATTGTATTCATATAAATTCAGAAAGATATTACAACCAATGCCTTGACATTGCTGGTCTCCTCCGACGTAACTGGGTTTCCACACTTCCACTAGCATATCATGGTTAGCCCCAATAATAGAAGTTTTAAGTCTTCTTCCCTTTAGTTCTAAACCAAACCAAACACGCTATTCTCCCTCCACAAACATATACTAGAAAACTACAAGCTATGATATCTTGCTGGTTATTCAAGCTCCAAAAATACTAAGACTGAAACTAGTTTAGCTTGTAAAAGGAGGGGTTTATATAGCTTGGATGGAGGGGATATGGTTCCTCTTATCATGGGAGAGGCCTTATCTCTTAGGTTTGTTCCATCTTAATAGGGGAAAGGAGCCTAAGTTGACTTCCTCAGCTCCATCTAGCCCAACCATTTACTAGACTTTCGTTACGAAGATTTTAGACCTGGAAGCTTTGACTCCATATTTAAATTTTTTTCCAAAAGATGATTGGCACGACTAAGAAAAGGCTCATTTTCACCGTACGATGGTAGTCCTGGTTTCAATCTCTGCAAATCAGCCTGAGGAGGGAACAGGTCATTAGAGCCGATCTTGTAAACTGGGGTAAAAGGAAGATTTTGGGAAATGATGCAAAAGGGAATTGTTTTGCTCATGAACAGGGATATAATGGGAGTTCCTTCATGATAGGAGAGCATGTAGTTTTCACTGTAGTGGTCCTTTAGGATCATGGAACGGGGATTACAGGGAGAGTGACAAAATGTTGTGTAATAATGTGGCACAAAAAAAAACAATATAGGGGCTACATGGGACACAACAATAACAATATGGGGGCTACACTAGTATTATAGGTACCTAACAAAATCTTGCTTAACAATATTTCCATGTTGATACTTCATTAAAATATCTTAGATCTAAAGTAAGACCAAAGCCTTACTATGAAACTGGCATCAAAGCATTGCAAAAAAATCACCTCTGAGAATATAACAAAATATCATTATAGTTTATGATTTTTGTTCACACAATTGAATATATAATGATTTTAAAGAGATCTATCACACTTATAACTTCACTCTTCCATATCTAAATACCAAACAATCATAAGGCGAAGCACTTTATGAGTATTAAAGAGACAAAGTGTAAAGGTTACACACAAAACTAATGAGTTTATAAACAAAACATGCAATCAACACACCAATACTGTAAATGAACACACTATTAACTAGATTAACAAACCACACAAAGAAATAGATAACAAGAGAGGCGCCGAGCTAGTTTGGTAAGCCCAACCAACCAACTTGCACCCTCTGCGAGTAGCTTAGATCATGAGTAAAAGTAATTGTTAGATACACCGGAAATGGAGAAAGAATCCTGAAATTAGAAGTCTTAGATTAAAATCAAATAAGTCTTTGTTACATCAGGAGATAAGATCTCAAATCCAGTTGATGAGAGAAGCGACACCCTATCATTAAACTAGTAGCATATTGCCATCACAGGTTATCTAGACTTAGGCATAAGGCCATAAATCAATTTATATATGTTTTTTTAATACTGATTAGGCTATAGAAAAGAAAATCGAATACGAGATCAGATAAACAACAAATCATAACATTTTTCCACTGATAAATGTTTGATATAACCATAGTCTAAACAAAGGAATTAGATCTAATGCATGAGAAGATTTTAGCAAATGGTTCCTTTTTCCTCGACCTAGGACTGGTGGTAGAAGGTACGTGTGATTTTTAATTTTAAACCAACTCCAAAATATTATTTAACAAGTGTATGTACTGCCAGTTATCCATTGGCCCTTGTGGCAAGCTTTGACGATAAAGCGATGTACACATCCATTACTTTAGTGCAGGATCTATATAGAGAGTATAGGAACTACAAAAACTCTGGTTAGTGACTAACTAAATATCATAACCTTAGGAAACACACATAAATGAAGGAGTGTTATTAAAAATAATGATTTACGTATTAAATTTTAAATATTATGCAATTTGAACACAAGTCTTCATCATTATACCAAAAAGGTTGTGGAAATGCTAGGAAAAGGCTCAAAAACTGGTAAAACATGGGAGCAAGGGAGGGTATTATATAGGAAAAAATAAAGCATGTTATGGTCTTGACATTTCTCAAATGTTTTCAAGATAATTTGCCCTCATATATTTTCCATAATATTGAATATATGTTTACATTTCTAGTCTGCAAGGGTGTTATTAAAGCATGGTGGATGATCTTTGATTAACTAGTAAGTTGTTGTCATTGTTTTCAAGAGTGTTGGAATGGTGTGAGGTCGTATTATTTATGCTTCAATAGAAACCATCATGGAGATCCATTCCTAATTGTAATGACATACTACTTGATTTTGTTGGAAGTTCATACTAAGCAATGATCATGGTTATGTGTGATAATATTGATGGTTTCTTCCTCTTTGGTCCCATTAATCTTTTTATTCCATATGATTTACTTATAATTTTTCTAGTTATGTATGTCTTGGTCATATATTCAAAAGTTGGAATGTGTATTTATTGTCATCAAGAACTTAGAGAGGTTAACTTTACTGTAAGCTCAGGAGGGATAACACCTCTGTGTGTCTCTTAAATCCTCAATGACAAGAGTTGAACTTTGGCACAAGTCCAAACAATCATAGAACCATCGTGTTTGATCCATGGTCGAGTTCTTCATAAATGGGTCTATATGGCTTATACAACCCAAGTTTTGGATAGAACTGCTGTGGCATCGACCAAATATCCTCAACTATGCATGCATGAGGGTTTTCCTTACCCTACTCATAGCAAAAAACATCTCGTTATAATGTGAAATAACACGTGGGAGGAGTCTATTTATGGAGCCTTATCTATAAATAGCTCCCTTTCTTTAGCCCTCGTGACTAAGGACAAGACCATTTCCTTATGACCAAGGTTGCGGTTGGGGCCAACCTTACGCCTTTAACGAATGATTAGAGGATGAATGATTAGAGGCTGGACTTAAAATTATGACAAAGAGTCAGGAGGTCGAGGTTGGTCCCAACACAATTGAAGCAATAACTGTTATTGGAGCTTGGGCCGACCTCCGACTCAGTATCTTGTGGACCCTCGCCATCGTTTGATATATATGGTCGAGGGTATATTTCCGTATATAAACTATATAGCACACATCGATAGAAATTTGCCTTTGAAATATTTGTGACAGAGTGTATCTCTATATATATAATATATCTATCTATCTATATATATATATATATATATATATATATATATTATATATATATATATATATAATATATAATATATTATATATCTATCTATCTATTATATATTAATATATATATTATATATATATATATATATATATATATATATATATATATTATCTGTGTGTGTGTGTGTGTCAAATAATATGCATGCAATGCTTACAATGAGTATGTTTATATATATTTGTGACAGAGTATGTGTATATGTGTGTGTGTGTGTGTCAAATAATATGCATGCAAGTGTTACAAAGAGTTGTGTTATATACACAATAAACATATATGTTATTTGATATGTAATGGAATGTAAAGTTCAAATCATTGATCTAGAATTATCCTTGTAGATGAATGGAAGAGGGTACAACGAGCCTCACCCCTATGACGTCGACAAGGAAGTGGGGAGGCCCTACTACCATAAAGGTCATTAGATGGGCATCAAGTTTAGACGGTGGAGAACTTGGTTGGGTTCCTCCTTTGTGACATTAGTGGAGGGGAGTTGAGACCCACCCACCCACTGTTTATCTAGGCTAGTTTAATTATTAATTATAATTTTAACTATTAATTTTAATAGATATCATTTTTTAGGTTTCAACTCTCTTAAGTAAGTCATTCATCTTATGACAATTTCCATGAGAGGTAGTCGTAACTGACTAATTTCTCATGATTTTTGAATAGTCCACTTAGCACTCATTACATAGGGTGATGCTCATAGGGGTGAAGAAGTGGGATTGAAAATAGTGAAACGAATCACATATCTGATTGTCATTCATCTATGACCATTTCCATGAGAGATAGTCGTAACTCACTAATTTCTCATGATTTTTGAATAGTCCACTTAGCACTCATTGCATCGAGTGATGCTCACAGAGGTGACGAAGTGGGATTGAAACTAGTGAAATGAATCACATAGCTGATTGGCGCTATGTGATTCATTTCCCGAGTTTCAATCCCACTTCTTCACCCCTGTGAGCATCATTCGATGCAATGAGCAGACTATTAAAAAATAATGAGAAGTTAGTCAGTTATGACTACCTCTCATGGAAATGGTCATAGATGAATGACTTGCAGTTGAAACCCAAAAATATTATCTAATATATTTCACTGCCAAAATCCATCAATATTAATTTCATGTTTTTTATTTTATTTATTTATTTTATTTTCACTGAGTCAAAATGTTCAACATCTCTACCATACTGGGATCAAATGTTTACATATGTTTACATAGGAGTTAAGTTTACTTAGGAACCTCAAATATAAAGAAATTTTTAAATAAAAAAGTGGATATCATAGTATTATATTTTACCCAATATTTATTACTACTCCCACCCAGATATTGGATAAAATACAATATTATAGTATTATATTTCACCCAATATTTATTTCTATTCCCACCTAGTAAAAAGTGGACAAGGGGTGGGGCGAATTACTAATTAAAATGTAATATTATTACATTTTATCTAATATTTCTCATCACCCCCCAACTTAAATATTACATTTTACTCAATGTTTCCCCTCACTTAATTCTATAGCTGAGTTTATTTACTTTTAAACTTCAAATATAAAGAAAAATTACAATAAAAAGTGTAAAAACTGAGGGGAAATATTGGGTAAAATATAATATTATAGTATTATATTTTACCCAATATTTGTGGCAAGCTAGTAAAAAGTGGATGAAGATAGGCATAAATATTAGATAAAATGTAATAATTATATTTTACCTAATATTTCTCCCACTTCTGCCCCTCACCCCAACTCAATTTTAGAGTTAAGCTTATTCATTTCTAAACTTACCATCCTCAATCTATCATAACTCTATTTCTATAGAGAATTATTACACATAATTTAAGAGAATATATTACATATATTATATTAAAATGACTAACAAAGAAGCCATTAAGATGAAAAAGAAATTATTGTTGCGTACTTTGTGAAATCATGTTTAACCTTGCACTTCTTAAAAACACCTTCATGAATTACCCAATAGCCTCTAAGAAGCTCTAGAGCTTTTACCCATATATTCACATTGGGTATCCTGATGCAGGAGCATCCAGCTCTGAGGAGACTTAAGAGGCTGACAGTCTCATGAAGAATTCAGGAACAAAATTGTCGTTCATTTTGACTAGGCAGGTGTTGGGCTTGTCGGTCATTCCATTTTACTTTTACTTAGTTTTGTTTTATCTGTTAAGAGAATTTAGGGGTTGTAGAGGAATACTGTTGCAATTATTTAACAAACTAATAACAGGGTAAAATAATAAATTAGTTCTGTATAAGTTACAGTAGTTAGGATCAGTTTAGAACTGACAAAAAGCAGTTGTTTCTGTTAAGTTAGTTTTATTTCCAGAACAGTTGGAGGCATTGTATTAAAGAGGGTAAAGACATCATTGTAGGGGTTCTTCCCCCAAAAAGACGAAAGAGAGAAATTACAGCAATCCAAAATTTGCATCTATCTTAATAGAAACAGAACTTCAAGTCATTTTGTATCCATCACTGTAAACATAGACCCGTAACTAAGTTATTCCTTACTGTGAAATTAATCGTCAGATGAATTATTAGCATTGTAGTGTTGCCATGTTAAATGATCTGTTCTAACAGAGCCGAACAAGCATAGAAGTAAACTGAGTGGTGGCCATAGTAATACAAGCGGAGAATCAAGCGTTATTAAAAGAACACAGGCCAGAGACGGTGAAGCAACGAGAAGCGTGAGAGACTGTTTATAAGCGGAGGGTATAGGGAAGCGTTTCAAGAGAAACCACACGAACGAGTGAAACGGTGTAAAGCAAGCATGTACAGGTATTTCATAAACCGAGAACCCTCGTGATGCATTTCTATGGCTGAGCGAATAACAAAAAGAAAAGAATCACCATTGTAAATCATTTTATTTATATATATGAACAAATACTGAATATGCAAGAACAGAAGCTACGCATTCCCGGAGATAAACGGACTTGTTTTGTTTGTGAACAAGAACAAAGCAATAACCAATATAAACAGAGATTCGTTGCTGAAAAAGAAATCTTATATTAACACATAAATTCCGAGCCCAACTTCGGAACCAGGCAAATACAAGAGACCGAGGGTTTGAAATAACCCAGAACCACCCAACAACAGGAGAGTTCGAATTGGCCAACCGACACTTTTGCAGAGGCAACCGAATACACAGAACTGTAAATTACTTCATTACATCGACGACAACAGTCGAAATCTCAGAGCAGACATCATGCGTGAAAAGGAAAAACCCAAATGGGGTTTCTAACCGACAACTCGTCGTGACACTGATATGACGACCTAAGAATAGAAAGGAGCAAACCCCTACGACTCAGACTACCCTAATTGACGGAACTAATTAAATTTTACAGAACCGACAACAAAGACATAGTTGATAAACGGAAGGATGCTCCCCGTGGACAGAGCCGTCGAGTAATCAACAGAACGAGAGACCACCGCCAGTGTCCAAGTCGACACAGGTAGATACCTGCCACAAACAAATATATGGGTCAAGGCCCGAAATGAATAGCTATCAAACGAAGAAATGAAACACGAACAACAGACAAGGGTTTGAGTAGAATTACCTGTGAGCCGAACAAGGGTTCGAAGAAAACCTGAAAGCGTTCATACCTGTTGACCAGTGGCGGATGATTGTTAGAAAAGAAACAATGAAAACCCAGACCATATAACAGGGAATCGAACCTTACCTCAGGTGACCAAGTGGAGTCTTGGAGTGCAAACAGCCCTGTATCAGAGGAAACAAACCAGTTAAACGGATAGCGAGAGCACCAAACAAGAACATAACGCCTGTGTCTAGACAAAAACCAACTATCATATCGTATTAAGAGAAATAGTTGTTGTTACAGGTCCAAGGGTAAATACCATAGCTGCGGCGTACCAGAATGTACAGGTAAGACACCAGTGTTAGACCGGCCCAAGAACCTCAGAGGTTCATCAAAAACAAAATCGCAGACAGAGCTCTCCAACACAGCGGCAGAATGAGAATGAACAGGTAAGCGCGGGTAAGTTGGGAGTAAAAGCGGAGCAACCGGCAGGTGCAAGGTGGCGACCGGGAAGTCCGGGATAAACCCTAAACCCACAACCGAGGTGTCATAACTCGCATTTAAGACAACATTAAATTGCGTCCGGGACATAGTCATTTCCGAGAGGTAGCAAGGAACGGCGGGAGCCACCA
>APFE030720585.1:3156-13865 GCA_000404065.3 Pinus taeda | reverse complement strand
GCCAACAAGTCTAATGTGTGCTTTGTATAGTCTTTTTGGTCAATTTGGAGACAAAATCAAAGGTTTAAATGAGCACTTGGCAGCTAAAATTCGTGGAGAGGATTTTTAGGAAGGTGTCCCCTTCATTTATGGGCCCTTACCTCAAATACTCCACCATCAGCTCGGAGTTCAAGGGTCACCAAATCAATTATCACAAGGGCAGCCAAGCAAGTCAAGTAGGACTGTTGTTAACTGCAAGTTTTGGGCAGCCGAGTCCCTAAAGTTTAGGAGGATTGTTGGGGTCCTCAATTTGTATAAATAAGAAGGCTTAGGGCCTCATTTTGGTTAGCTAGTAGTTAGTCACTTTGTAGGCAGAAGTTAGCTAGCTTGTAGTTCGATTTTAGTCATTTCTTAGGCAATAGATTAGCTTTGCATTTCAACACATTTTCAAGCTTTTCTTTGTAGACAGTTTTGGAATGTAACTATTCTTTTGATCAATAAAGATGAATCCAGCTTCGAACCAGCTCTAAATCTCTCTTAGGAGGCTATAGCTCTTGGGGTTGGGCCCATATCAAGTGCCCAGTACCTCCTTTGTTTACCTTTATGTGTTTTTGCTGCATTCTTAGAATAAAATCTGCTATTTAGATTTAAATCTTGCTTTGTTATTTAGATTGTTTTTTATGATTAAAAAGGATTTTTATGTTCAGATTGAGTTGATAGGTTATTAATAGGGAAGAGCTTCAGAAAAATGCTATCAAGCACCTCTGATTTCACCACTCCCTCAGTCTTTGCTTCGTCATGCAATCATTAGTGTTCGATTTTTATTTGTAGAAGTTGGATACATGTTCAGAGTATTAATTGCTTAGTTTGCATAGCATTCCACATTATTTCGTTGCAAATAAATTGTTGTTCATTTTCCTTGCTGTTACTTAGGTTAGATTAGGTCAAGATAGCTAGATATTGGGTTTGCATAGTCTTTGTTTGGTCAGTTTTAGAAAATTGTGTGCAGATCACCTATATTACCTCTCTATCTACCTTTCCTCCATTATATAATCTGCTCCAACCCTTAATCCATGATTCCTACCCTTCATTTGCCATACTTTTCCCACCTTGCCCTAATTTCTACATCCTTATGCATCATCGTTTCCTCCATCCTTGAACCAAATTCAATCGCTCCTTAGCCTCATGCGCCAGGTCCTGAACCCATTAACGTCATTATCCAACCTCCATTTCCACTTTCCCACCATTTTTCCTCCATCAACCCTCCAAAATTCACTTTTCAGAACATACTGTAGAAAATTACAAAACATCCTGTAGAAATTCCAGAACATCCTGTAGAACCCCTGCAGACTTCCTGTAGAAGCTCACAAATGAGGTTTCTTGATAGCCAAACTCTGTGAAACTCTCAGGAAGGGTGCTAGGGACCCCTTAGGACCTTTTCTAACCTTCCCAACCTCTTGGAAGCATTTTCTCCCACCGATCCACCTCTGCACAGTCAAAAACAGTGAAAGCACATGCATGGTAAATCTAACAACTTAATAAAAAATACTAAAGATGTTTTCTTCATATAGAAGTAGTTTAGACACATGTATTTTACCTTCCTAGAAGTAATGGCATCTCTTTAAGTAGTTTGCATCCTCTTTTTCGCATTAGTAGGACTAGATGGTAAAATTAGGGTTTGCTAGGGTTTGCATTTCCTTTCAGCTTTTAGGTTTCTTTCTGCAAGTATATTAACTTCCTTTGAGTTAACTTTCATCCATCGGTTAAAAAGCTTCTTCTCAGAGCTCATCGAAGTTGGCTTGAGCCCCTAGCGGACTTGTGCCAGCTAACCAAGTGACAACTGCGGCAAGAGCTAGTACTTGTGCATATAGCACCGTCGCTTCCAAGTTTGTTACAAACTACCGGGTTGATAAAATTAAAGAAGGGAGTCCCAGGAGTTGCAGCATTATTGCTGCAATACTGGGGCCCACCACTCTTTTTGGCGCCGTTGTCGGGGAGGCGTCAGAGTATTGTTGATTGCTGCTTTTATTCTATTTTCTACTACAACCTTCTGCTAAGTAGTTTATTTCATTTCCATTCTGCAATTTCATTTCCGCAAAAGTAGAGTAGACATTTCCCACTTTCATAGATTAGCATTTCAATTCCGCAATTTTGATTCTGCAAGCATAAATTGGCATTTCAATTCCGCAAGCGTAGATTAGCATTTCAATTCCGCAATTTCAATTTTGCAAACATAGACTAGCATTTCATTCCTGCAATTTCATTTGAGCAAAATAAATTAATCATTTCCTTCTTTCATTTCAATTCCGCATTTTCATTTCAGCAAGATAGTTAGTTGCAATTTAATCTATTTTAGTTTGTAAGTACAAGCAGAAAAATACAAAAATCAACCAAAAAGATTTCATTTCATGCCTGGTAGGAGTAGAGATAAGTCAGAAAAATACTTGCACAACACCCCCCATTGCTTCAACATCCAACCTTCTCTCTTCTTCGATGGTTGTGATTAAGAAGAACCCCTGGGCGGACATCAAAGCATATTTAAAGAACCTCTAGGGGAGAAGAAGAAGAAAAAATTCCACTGGAGCAAATGGCTACAAGCAGAAATGTTGGGAGCAATATTTTTTCTTCCAACTCAATCCCTAGAGGTGAATGTGAGAATCTGATGGAAGATTTCAAGAGCGAAATGAGGCAGTTTCTTGCCATGCAACTGGATACCTTACAGATCCAAAGGAAGCAAGAGGAAGCCAAGAGGGCTTTGGCCATCTTTTTTCCCAAGTGCACTAGAAAGCATCCTAGGCATGAATGTCCATTACACTCCATAGAAGTGTGTTTTGTCTATGAAGAATACCATCCTACAGATCAGTGCTCTTCCTTGCCTGGACTTAAAGCTACATATCAGAGGACCAAAGGAGCCACTGAATCACTATATTATATGAACCAAAGGAGGCCATATGGACCCATACCTTACCAGCAGGAACTGCAAGGAGCATCCGAGACTTATTACGACCCCTATCAATCCACTTTCATGCCTTATTGGGGTCCCCCTGCTCATCCTTCTTGGTTCACACCTCCTCCTTGTTCCTTCACAGATCCATATTATGCCCAACCAACTGCTCATTCGTTTCACTCCTATTCTCAGCCACAACCTTAGTGGAATGTACCTAATCAGGGGTGGAGGCCCCAGTACAACTCTCCTCCCGCTCATTTTCCTCCACCACCTGCCCAACCACAACCCCATCCACATCTATCTCAAATATACACCTCCACTCAACTACCCGTACCACCATTCCCAAAACCATACAATGGAGTAGCTCAACCCAATTGCAAAGCTGAGGCACAACATGTCCAAATGACTCCTCTTGAGCTCAATGATCTTCACCATAACTTAGGAAGAGCATTGCAAAAAAGAGATTCTTGAAAGCATTGAAGGACCACAACCAGTAAAAGAAGATTTGAAAGAGGATAGCAAAGAACCATGGGCTGCACTTGATGAAGAGAAGACATCAGAATCAGAAATTGAGAGTGCTCCCTCATGGTTACCGTCAAATCCTCCATGTACTCAAGAGAAAGATCAACAAAAAGAGGAAGATGTGAAGGTCATGATAGAAGAAGATATGGAAAATGATCCAGATCAGCAAAAGGACCAAGGATATCAGAGCTATATTGAGATATGGTTTCAGACGATCACTAAGTTGCAATAGTACTCTCTTCCTCAGCTATGCTCGATCCCTTCAAAGTCAAATCATTTGTTCTTTGAAATCCGGATACCTGTCAAAGCATGCATTTCGAGCCTCCACATCATTTTGTCTCTAATATCGATGTGCACATGGCTTCATTAGAAGTATTCTTATACTTGAGAAAGATTTTATTTTTCAAGTAGGGTAGGATAAAAAAAAAAAAGGAAGGAAAAAAATGGAAATACAAGGAAAAATCTAAGGTGAAAACCTCCTTAGAGGCGCCTTAGATTGGCTCATTGATTAAAAACTTCCATGAGGTGGTCAATGGGTTGGAAGATACAAAAAAAAAAACAAAACAAAACAAAACAAAAAACAAAAGAAGATCCTTGGGTGAAAACCTCCCTTGGAGGTGCCCAGGGTAGGCAATTAGGGTGAAAACCTCCATGAGGCACCCTAGTTGTTTTCAACAAAAAAAAGAGAAAAAACAAATCAGGCCTAATATTTGTAAAATAATTGTAGGTTGCAGGGAATACATTGCAGGAAAAGAAGGCTGCGCAAAACGAGGACAGGAGTCCATACCAGGCTCTAGGACATCCCCTCAGACACCCCCTCCATGGCCACTCACCTCTCCTAGGATTTGGTCATATTCGAGTTGAGATCGGGCCTTCTATAGGAAGTTTTGTGCCTTCTACAGGAAGCTACAGGCGTTTCTACAAGAAGTTCTGTATTTCTACAGGAAACATCTTGTAAAACCTTCAGGTGAGCCAGATTCGATTTTGGAAGGGAATATGAAGCTTAGAATCTATTGGTTAGCCCCGCAAGTATCCATGTTTCCATTACTCACCCTTTTCCATCATTTTTTCCACCTCATTGTGCTTCTTTTATGAAAACTGTGTTTTCTACACGAAGTTCTGTGTCTTCTACAAGAAGCTTACAAAAAATCCAAATTGATCTCCGAAGAGGACCCGAAGGCTGGGAATATGTCCATGAGGCCTGCACACATCCATGTTTCCATCCCTCACCTTTCTCCACCATTTTTTCCACTTTATTGTGCTTCTTTTATGAAAACTGTGTTTTCTACAAGAAGTTCCTGTAGAAATTACAAAAGGCTGGAAATGGATTTCAAAAAGGTAGTTTGACGAACATGCTAGCTTCCTTAAGGGTTTATAAGTCCTCTTGCAATTTTTAGACTCCTCCTCCATCATCTCCATGCCTGCATCACACCCCAAGCTCAGTTTTTCTTTCCATGCAAAAACTTGCAGAATGCTTTGAAGAAAAAAATACATAGAACAGAATTTGTTTTTTTCCTAGCTTGAAAACCGTGCATCCATTTGCAAAACTGCTACAGGGGGAGTTGTATAGGGATGATGGAAACATGCCCGAGCAATTTCATCCAATTCTGGTTCATGGTTTCTAAGAAATCCGCCTCCATCACCCTCAGCCATTTTTGCATTTTCTCCATATTCGTGCATCCATTTCAAAACCTGTTTCATGGGGAGATGAATATGGGTGATAGTAACCTACCCAAGCAGTTTCAACCGATTCCGATGCACGGTTTCCGAGAAATTGATCTCTGTAATCTTCAGCTATTTTCCATTTTTCTCAAAATTTGTGCATCCATTGATTGCAATCTTTCTATGGGAGGTGCATAATGATGATAGGAACATGCTCAGCAAGTTTCAGATCGATCTGATCTATCGTTTGGGAGCAATGGTGAAAACAAGTTTCGGTCCTGTGAAAATTCAGCTGCAACAGCTTGATGGTGTAGATCTGAACGTGAAGCCAGCTCCTACAACATGGATCCAGCCAGAGGATACCTGCACAAGAAAAAATAGCCATGAATCAGCCACCAAGCCATCATGCAACCACAGAAACTAGTGCATGCAACAAATGAAAGGCCACAGCACCTCACAACAACCATTCGACTTGTAGGTATGTGTCTAAACCAGCTCCTCTATTTGCATCAATATGATTCGAAAGTGCATAACGAATGAAGTGATTGGATTAAGCCGATAGTTCCTTGTGCAATTCTCTAGAAATCGGCCACGAATCATGCAGTGTACGTGTTAGACAACTCACGTGAAATTCAAAAAATAAAAATAAAAAAACAACAGGTAGTGTTGGTCGTTTGAACCCAGTGCAACTGATTAACAAGAAGAGAACATATAGTACATCATAACGCTGCCGTCTGCATGGGCCAGCGCACATTTTTGCCACCTCACCACAAGTCATGCAGCAATTAAAGAACGTTCGGCTGAAACTCACAAACTGTTGTTTATTTGCACTTGCCACATCCTCAACTGAAGTTTGCACAAACTGATTAACTAGTCACCCTCCACCAGTTTCTCTACCTGTCTTCGAGATTCTGTTGCGTATCAGGCTCGCTCAGAAGCGTAGGGGCGCTCTACAGGCGTTTCTATAGGAAGTCTTCTACAGGAAACATAGAAAACAACCATGCAGAAAGAAAACATGGGATTTTTAGCGAAGTTCAAGCTCAAAATGAGGTAGGATCGGGGAAACTTATTTGTGCATGATTTGTTGGTGCAAAATGGTGAATTGAACACAAAATTAAATTGAAAAATGAGAGTAAAAAGTCTGCCTATGCATTGAGAACAGTGGAAGTCTGCCTGCATGATTCAATGAGTTTACCCATTCTTTTCTTCTGCTTCCGAAATATCCTCATCAGTTTTAAAAAGAAAAAGAAGAAAATAAAAAATTCCCTTGCAAGGAAAACATGCAGCAAACCAACCTGTGTGTGGAAAAACCCAAATTTACATATCTATCAAGGTGTGAAAAAACCAGTGTCCTTATGCTCTGATCTGTAAAAAATTTCTTTCATAAACAAACAGACCAATTCGAGGTGACAACAGTTTTAACACAAGGGAATTACTGCCATTTGATGTTGTAAAGAGCACACTAAAAATTCCTTCTTGGGTTCAAAAAAGACCGAATTCAGTTGTCCTCTATTTCAGTGATTGACTGTGTTTTTCCCACTTGAGCATTTTCTCTTTTTTGGTTAAAACACAAACTCAACACCATGCCAACTGAAGAAATTGAGAAGAAAATTGATGAGGGAGAACAAGGCATTCAAACAGAGGGAAAAACAGAGGAAGAACAAAAGGAAAAAGAGGAATTTGACATGACCGCTGAGCATGAAACAGAAAAGGAGACAACAGTAAAAACAGAGAGGGCGAAAAAGGAAAAAAGGCCAAGAAAGCCCAAATGGGAGTTGTCACAACCAAGGCAACCACACCACAATTAAAAGGCAAGACACCCCTAGCCAAGCAGACCGAAACAGTGAAGACAGTTTCTACAGGAAGCCAAAAAGAAGTTTCTACAGGAAGACAGAAAACAGTCAGCACAGGACTTTCTACAGGAAGTCTAGGAACAGAGGAACAAAAAGGGAAATCGCCTGAGACTTTAGCCAAGGAGGAAGAAACCATGCTTGCCACCATTAGCACACCTCCAAGACCAAAAAAAAAGGGAAAGAGGCAAACCTCCATGTACTTTAAAATGAAAAATGAGCACACAGATAAAAGTGGGCAGACCCAAATCACAGTCAAAGGAGAAAATTGTCATTAAGGACACAAAAGCTAAAGAAAAGGAGGAGCCTCCTTCAAAGATATCCATCAGCTATGAATGGGGAAGCCCGAAGACATCCACCTAGAGAGAAAAAAATGAAAATGTTGGACTCAAAGACAGTTCTACAGGAAGCTGAGAATTCTCTACAGGAAGCTCGGGCTAAGCTAAGAGAGACCAAGAAATTAGAGAAAAGGTGGCCAAACAATCACAAGAAGAAGGAAAGACAAGGAAACATCTGATGAACAACAAAGAGAGGACAAAGTTGTAAGCTAAGGCTGAGGCTTTAACAAAACTGCTAGAAGAAAAGGAGCACAGGCAGTGGAACGAAGCAGAGAGAAAAGCATGATTTCATGACCAAGAAGAGAACATCACTTCAAAATCTTGGCATGATAAAGAGGACACCAGGGTCATCAAAGATGGAGATATAGATTAGTTGCTCAGAGGATGAGCAACACTTTCAGTAGGGGGTGATGATGAGCCCCAAAAATGGATAATTATATCGGCTCATTCAACCTACTAATTCGACTTAATCCACCATTATCATTAGTTTATTGCATGTTTTTTATTATATTTATGTTAATAGAGTGAATTGGGTTAGTCATTATGCCAACAAGTCTAATGGGTACTTTGTGCAGTGTTTGGTCAATTTTGAGACAAAATCAAAGGTTTTAATGAGCACTTGGCAGCCAAATTCGTGGAAGAACAAGGGAGAGGATTTTTAGGAAGGTGTTCCCTTCATTTATAGGCCCTTACCTTGAATTCTCCACCATCAGCTCGGAGTTCAAGGGCCACCAAATCAATTATCACAAGGGCAGCCGAGCAAGTCAAGTAGGACTGTTGTTAACTACAAGTTTTGGGCAGCCGAGTCCCTAAAGTTTAGGAGAAATGTTGGGGTCCTCAATTTGTATAAATAAGAGGGCTTAGGACCTCATTTTGGTTAGCCAGTAGTTAGTCACTTTGTAGGCCGAAGTTAGCTAGTTTGTAGTTCGATTTTAGTCAGTAGATTAGCTTTGCATTTCAGCACCTTTTCAAGCTTTCCCTTGTGGACAGTTTTTGATGTAACTCTTCTTTTCTTGCTCAATAAAGATGAATCCAGCTTTGCACCAGCTCTAAATCTCTCTTAGGAGGCTGTAGCTCTTGGAGTTGGGCCCATATCAAGTTCCCAGTACCTCCTTTGTTTACCTTATGTGTTTTTGCTGCATTCTTAAAATAAAATCTGTTATTTAGATTTAAATATTGCTTTGTTATTTAGATTTATTTTGATAATTAAAAAAGATTTTTATGTTTAGATTGAGTTGATAGGTTATTAACAGGGAAGAGCTTCAGAAAAAGGCCATCATGCACCTCTGATTTCACCTCTCCCTCAGTGGGATCAGGAGCTGGGATCAAGGCGACCTTGCTGCCAACAAAAACACAGTCTTTGCTTCGCCATGCAAGCATTAGTGTTCGATTTTATTTGCAAAAGTTGGTTACATGTTCAGAGTCTTGATTGCTTAGTTTGCATAGCATTCCACATTATTTCGTTGCAAATAAACTGTTGTTCATTTTCCTTACTGTTATTTAGGTCAAATTAGGTCAAGATAGCTAGATCTTGGGTTTGCATAGTCTTTGTTTGGTCAGTTTTAGAAAATTGTGTGTAGATCACCTATATTACCTCTCTATCTACCTTTCCTCCATCAGAAAATCTGCTCCAACCCTTAATCCATGATTTCTACTCTTCATTTGCCATACTTTTCCCACCTTGCCCTAATTTCTACATCCTTGTGCATCATCGCTTCCTCCATACTTGAACCAAATCTAATCGCTCCTTAGCCTCATGTGCCACGTCTTGAACCCCTTAACATCATTATCCAACCTCCATTTCCACTTTCCCACCATTTTTTCTCCATCAACCCTCCAAAATCCACTTTTCAGAACATCCTGTAGAACCCCTGCAGACTTCCTGTAGAAGCTCACGAATGAGGTTTCTTGATAGCCAAACTCTGTGAAACACTCAGGAAGGGTGCTAGGGACCCCTTAGGACTTCTTCTAACCTTCCCAACCTCCTGTAAGCATTTCCTCCCACCGATCCACCTCTGCACATTCAAAAACAGTGAAAGCACATGCATGGTAAATCTGACAACTTAATCAAAAATACAAAAAGATGTTTTCTTCAGATAGAAGTAGTTTAGACACATGTATTTTACCTTCCTAGATTGCATCATCTTTTTCGCATTAGTAGGACTAGATGGTAAAATTAGGGTTTGCTAGGGTTTGTATTTCCTTTCAGCTTTTCAGTTTCTTTATGCAAGTAGATTAACTTCCTTTGAGTTAGCTTTCGTCCATCAGTTAAAAATCTTCTTCTCAGAGCTCATCGAAGTTGGCTTGAGCCCCTAGCGGACTTGTGCCAGCTAACCAAGTGATAGCTGCGGTAAGAGCTAGTACTTGTGCATACAGCACCGTTGCTTCCAAGTTTGTTACGAACTACCAGGTTGATAAAATTAAAGAAGGGAGTCCCAAGAGTTGCAGCATTATTGCTGCAATACTGGGGCCCACCACTCTTTTTGGCATCTGTTACACAAAAATATCGTCACCTTGATTATTTGCAGTCGGTGTAGGCCTATCATCACCTATACCAGCTTCCTAAGCAAGTCTTAAACCTCGGCTCTTCAAAACAAGCTTGAGAAAAGAGAGAAAGACATCAAAAAAGCAATATAACTCTAGTTTCGCACTTTCTATTAGCTTTTCCTGCGGGCCCACACCTTTTGTTCAAGATATCTGCGTACTTATACGCTCTGTATGTAAAGGGGAGGGTGCGTACCCCTGTAAATGTCAAAAGGCACAATCTTTATCTTAAAAAACTCATCTTGGGTTAATTCTAGAGTTTTCTAGAAGCATTTGTTACGTGGATTGTTCGCTCCAAGTGGTTCATGCATCCCATGAGAGGAGGAACTAATCCCTTTTTGAGAGGAGCTATCCCTTTGAAGGAGGACTCTATCCCTTTGAAGGAGGAGCTAGCAACTGATCTCCATTGCACTATAAATTGAGGCATTGGGTTAGTGGTTGGAGAGGTTAGAAGCTGAACTTTTGAGGGTAAATGCTAGTGAAATCAAGACTTCCTATTTGAGCTTAAGAGGAGAGATTACATACCTTTCTGGCTTCATTAGGGAGTGAGTGAAGCTTGTCAAAGTAGAGGAGACTTCTTGTTGGACCCTGGAAGGAGCTTGTACAGCGTCAAGGGAAAGGTTGTAAGGTTATTTCCTTTTGAATTAATACAATCAAGCTCATTTTTCTCAACAAGTATCTTATGCTATTTGTTTCATGGACTCCTTGACTTTCATGTTAAATATGTTTTATAATATTGGATATTCAGGTGCTATTTAATTGTTTGCCTTGTTTGTGCTTGTAGGTTTGTGACGAAGGAACTTACTTGGATCAAAGGAGCGAAGGCATCTCCGAACTTGCGTTGGACATGAGGTAGGCCCTTAAACA
>APFE030720562.1:0-21872 GCA_000404065.3 Pinus taeda | reverse complement strand
AAACACTTTAATGACGGAGCCCCACCACCAGCAATGATCGTCGTAAACTTCAACAATATCCCCAACGGAGTAAGAGCGTGTTTCTGACAAGAGGGGAGGAATGGGTCTGACTTGGGTATATGACACATCATCTTCTGTCAAGCGTTGCCCGTTGTCCATGAGGAATTGAAATTCTTGTTGGTAGCGTATCTTGTAAAGATGCGCTCGCCCAGGTGGCACATAGATGGCCACTATCACTCCCTGCAGCCAAGCACTTGAATACCTGGACTCGTTACTCCGCACCTCCACACTCATCCCCAACGTCAACTTGCTGCTCGACATCTTGAAATCACCACCAGTACGAGCAGCACCCTGCAATCCAACAACAACAAACGATATTCTTCGCTACCAATGACGATGTGCTCAGTTGAGAAGAAATGCGAAAAATATAATCGAGAGAAAAAAAGAGATTGGTGTATCCCAGTTACATGCACTACGCCGAGGAGGGCAGCAGCGAGACTATACTAAGGGTGGTTTGGTGTCTGACTATGTACAGACATCATAATCACATTTCACTGCGTATATTGCCCGAAGAGAGAAGGAAAGCTTATATATTTATGTTTCCTAAATTCGTATTAATTAATAATAATAATGTAAATCGGAATTAATTAATAATAATAATAAGACATCTATTAAATTGGTAATCGGTAATTGGTGAGATTCCTTGTTTGTAGGATATCCATCAATTTTTGGTGGCCCATGAGATTCCTTGTTTGTAGGATAGGGGTTAGTTTTTAAACTATTGGATTATTAATGTCACCAAAAGTGTGTAGGGTTTAAAAAATTATTTTACTAAGGTGTATATTTTACCTTTACTAATTTGAATATATGATTTTTTATAAAGAAATATAAGATGAAGTTACTAAAATAAAATTCTTGGATAATCTCTAAGCACGAAAAAAAAAGCCAAATTGTTTTTGTAATTATAATGCTTAAATATGAGAGCTAAGCATGGGAAAGAAAACTTCAAATTGTTTTTGTAATTATAATGCTTAAATATGAGAGTTTTTTATTGTGATTATAATGCTAGCATAATCTCTAAGCATGGCAAAGAAAACGCCAAATTGTTTTTGTGATTATAATGCTTAAATATGAGAGCTAAGCATGGGAAAGAAAACTTCAAGTTGTTTTTGTGATTATAATGCTTAAATATGAGAGTTGTTTATTGTGATTATAATGCTAGCATAATCTCTAAGCATGGGAAAGCAAACACCAAATTGTTTTTGTAATTATAATGCTTAAATATGAGAGTTTTTTTATTGTGATTATAATGCTAGCATAATCTCTAAGCATGGGAAAGAAAACCCCAAATTGTTTTTGTGATTATAATGCTTAAATATGAGAGCTAAGCATGGGAAAGAAAACTTCAAATTGTTTTTGTGATTATAATGCTTAAATATGAGAGCTAGGTATGGGAAAGAAAACTTCAAATTGTTTTTGTGATTATAATGCTTAAATGTGAGAGTTGTTTATTGTGATTATCATGCTAGCATAATCTCTAAGCACGGGAAAGAAAACTCCAAATTGTTTTGCTAATTATAATGCTTAAATATGAGAGCTAAGCACCGGAAAGAAAAGTTCAAATTGTTTTTGTGATTATAATGCTTAAATATGAGAGTTGTTTATTGTGATTGTAATGCTTAAATATTAGAGTTGTTTATTTTGGATGATGAATTAACAATCAAGGACAATCAATAAAGTATCTTTTCAACAACTCCATTTTTTATTATTTATTCATTCACAAATTGTAGTGATGTCTAGCGCCTCAAAAAATAAGATTCTAACAAGTTAATCATAAAAGATGGATGTATAGAGGGAGGAATATTGAATTAAAAGGGAATTAAGGGCGATTGCTCCGTGATGGGGTATTTTCATGGGTAACTATTGCAACTCAATTGGAGAGTGCAAAAAAATGGGCGAAATGTGTTCAGTAGGCTAGAGGGCACAAAAAACAAGCAAGGTGTTTGCAATGGTCATACAAGCTGCAAACACAATCATGTTACTTAGAAACATTCAATGACAATGATCTAATACCTCGAGTTTGAATTGACATAAAAAATTATGCTTGCACTCAAATTCATTTGTATTGATGTGATTGTCAAATGATTCTTCTCCAATTAAATATAATTTAATACCTTTAACTCTCCCACAGAAGATAGAATCCAAACTTCATCAACTAATCCTAATGCCACAAAGAAACAAATCTACATCATTTTAAAGTCATTGTCTTCTAGTATGTAGAAAATTTATATTATCATTTATAGGGAAAATATAAAACTTTCTCTATCGACATCTATGTATCCCTAACGGAATTATCAAAAAATATTGTCATTTCAGAAATGTACAATTTAAAGTACTCTAGTTTACTTTTGTTAAGCCAGATTCCCATGGTTCAATCTCATTCTATTTTAACGAGGATGTGCTTGTGGATTGTACATTTACCAAAGATATATTTCCATGTAGTTTAGATTGTTCAAGAGTCTCCACACACTTGAGATGAATTAATTGAAAGTAATTTGCAAATATTGGGATCACATTCAATATCACCCACATTTAAAATATGATGCAAGTCTTAAAAACCACATTAAAGAATAAAATAAAAACATGGTGAAAGTCTCAAAGGGCTTGGGTTAATCATTGATATAATCATGGATGCAAAGTCAACATTTGATGTTGTAAATGGACATTTATATTGAAATTATTGGGGAAACCCAACAAGTTATGTGTCATCTAGTTAGTTGCTCAAAGGTAGAAGTTGAACTTAGATGACTAATTTAACCAAACATGAAGAAATTGCATGTTGTGGAATATTCCATAACAAACAATGACCTTGGTGGATATAGTTGTCAATGTCCATCCTTCAATTATGAGAATAGGAGAATTACCAAGGTTACAGATGGTGAGTGAGTCTTTTAAAGTTCTTGTTCTATGTATTTACGTTAAATGATAATGTTGTGGGTAGTAGAATATGTATGAGATTTTGATTAATGTTCAAGAATTAAACCTTGGTTACACTTAAAATTACATATTATATCAATCTTTTATAATCTCTCAAAAATAGAGTCTCGTGCACAATCGACAAAGACAAGAAAGTATCACATGGAGAGGAAATCATGGTTAGAAATAGGAAGGTAGGTGGATAAGTATAACTAGTAGGGGATTTCCAAATAATGATGGTAAATGTCAATCATTCTAGAGTGACAAAAAACGAGGGTGAATAGTCCCTTAAATGACACATTTGACATAACTAACTGGAAAACAAATATTGACTTACCAACCTAGGGAAACCAACTTCTATAAACCACAAGAAACAAAAATGTTCATATGTAAACTCTCTTTTCATCATGGGAGCTTAATAGACAATGCTATAACATTCTTTTCATCATTGTGGCTTAGTAGACAATACTATAACACTATATGTTTAACAAAACAATCACCTACGATACACCATTTAACTTCTACTATATTACATACTTCATATCGGACACCAAATGTACATTTAGCTTTGTTCTACCACTATTGTCTCTTTGTATTGTTTTATTACTTTACTTCAACATAAAATTGTAGAGAGGACAAAATCTTCTTTTGGGATAGCATGAAATATTTGTTTACTATTTAGATTTGTAGCATAACTCTTTCATTTTGACATAATATACTTGTAAATCTTACAAGTAATAAATATATCATTTCCAAGATGGAATCTCATATCACCTCTTATTCAGATAAGATCCAAAAGAGTTCATATTTTCTTAGTTTCTCATTTAAATTGAGTAGATTTTAAACAATAAAACCTTAACCACTATCATTGCCTTAGCGAAAACAAAATATATCTCATTTAATTTGTTAATTCTATTTATTCAAATATGAGATCATATATGTTATGTGGTTTATATGTTATGCGGTTTTGTGTTTTGTAGTGATCCATAAATTTCCATACTCGACAATTCGTCACAGCAAATATAATAAATTATACTTAAAAATAATAAATCTACACTATAAGACTTTATCCCTCTTTAGCTTATGGATATGTAAAGTATTGTTTATTGTGTATGCATGCAAATTATAATTATGCAGAGAATAGAGAACACATCGATATAAAGTTTCACAAACCTTAATTGACTCAAGATATATCCTAGGAAATGCTTTCGAGAGAAAACCCAATTGGAAGGTGAGGCCCCTCTCCTCTCTTTCTCAAAATAAAAAATGGTTGGAAGTACAAATAAGTAAGGACTATGGCTTGTGGACTACTACAATGCACAAATCCTCTCCGTGTTCACTCTCCTATCCCTCTCGACTACTTTGGTCATCTATGGAACGAGATGCACTTGAAAAGACCAGAGCCCTTTTTCCTCCTATTGGCCCGATTATAACACATCTTGATAGTCTACTAGTGGTTAGGTTTGACTCCTTCAACTCTTAACTAGAGCTACAAATATGGACTCCTCTAAAGTATTCTTCATCATGATATGGATAACCCCTTTTACATGAATAATGGGGGCCGACATGGCATCCTCTCCAATTATGGTGGAAAAAACAGGCAGGTCAACTTCTGAGTGGCATAAATTTTGCATATGGATTTCGATTGAGACAATTATTGTGTTGTTGGAAAGGTCTTTGAGTATAGAATAGGAAAAAAAGAAAGTGTTTCATAGGCAAAAAAAATTATTTCCCAAAAAATGCCATTTGATGCCTCATAATGCTCCCGTAATGTTTTTAGACCCCAATTTTCCAAATTGGGTCTACTAGTAAAATGGTCTTATGAGTTTATCCCTCCACCTTTTCCACTCTAAAAGCATCAAATGGATGAAAAATAATATAATGATCCAACCTGGATCATGTCTCCCCATTTTGGGAGGATTTTGGTCCCCAAAAGCTTCTACTAAATGAGGTGGGGAATTTGTTTCTCCACCTTCTCTCAAGTGTACCATTTAACCTTTCCTAGAAGTTGTCCTTTCAACCCAATCTGCCAAAGGTCATGTTCCCTTGTCTGGTATTTATGCATCTCTTTTGCAAACTTGTATCCTCTTCCACTAAATCCTCTACAAAAGATATGACTTGGTCCTCTTCCTGGTCTACCTTGGGAAGGCTCATAGAGTTTCAGATTCTCTACATTTACAACTGAATAAATGTGCATGTATGGATGTATATTAATTATATAGGCATTATCTGTCACCTTTTCCAATATCTCAACGGAACCATACCTTAGAGCCTTGATTTTCTTACCATGACCCTATAGCCTCTCCTTATTCAATTGTAACCATACTCTGTTTCCCACCTTGAATGCCTTCATTGTTCTGTGTTGATCATGCCTAGCCTTATATTTTTCTTGTGATCTGTGTAGTGTCTCCTTTACCTAAATATGGATCTACCTAATATTCTCAACAATTTTTCCGACCCTCAAGGCATCCCCTGTAAGATCCTCCCCCATCCTTCGTTGTTGATATGCAATATACAAAAATGAAGGTGGAAAATATCCAAGAGAAGTTTCTAATGGGGACTTACTAGTAGAAGTGTGGACTACTCTTTTATAATAGTTATGTATATGTACTAGATTTCATCCCAAGTCTTCAGATGCTTCTAATTGTAACCCCTCAAAAGTTACACCAAGTCTTGTTGAATACTTATGTCTTCCCATCTATCTTTGGATGGAATGTTATATACCTCTTTAAATCCGTCTCAATCATCTCCCACAATGTAGTCCAAAATGCACTAAAAATGTTATGTCCTTACTTGAAATGATGCTCCTTAGTATACCAAAGTGCACCCATCCCTTATCCAAAGAACAAGTTTGTTGCTTCTTTCCCACTTATGGCGTTTCTAAAAGGTATCATAACACGTCCGTTGAACCTACCAACTATCACAAACATGAAGTCATGTCCCTTCCTAGTTGTGGGTAAACCTCCCACAAAGAGCATGGAAATGTTTTCCCAAGGATGTGTGGGTATAGGTAAGGGATGATATAGACCTTGTTTCTTGTTACTAGGCTTTCTAATACAATAAAGAACGCATCCTCTTATGAACCTAACTATGTGTTATTGCATCTTATGCTAATACACATACCTCTACAAGTTGGCCACTATCTTCCCTACAACAAAGTGCCTTGCAACCTTGGAGGTGTGAGCCTCTCTAATCCACTGCAATCACTCACCTTTAGGAACACATAACTTATCAAACCTATATAATAACCCATCCTGGAGATGGTAGTCAATGGTGTTGTCACCATCGTACACATGACTTTATCTTTTCAACTGTCAAAACACCTACTTGAAGTCGACATGGTCTGAATATTCTCTCTGTATGCATCATGGGTGAATGGATTCATGTGCATCAGAGTTCCCAAAGTTACGATATTTGATGTGGGTGGCCTTAAAAGCATGTCGACCAACGTATTTGTACTTTCCTTCTTGTACGTGACCACTAAATGAAATGGTGTACAAACCCCATCCACTTGTAATGTTGGTTTGAAAGTTGTAGATTCCACAATAGAGAAGAGGAGCACTTGATATGACCATTGATATAGAGAATTTCATGAAAGAGAGAGGAAGTCAAGAATATGAATTAGTGAAAAGGTGGTAATGGTAGAGTTAACAAAAAGTAAGCATTAGATGAAGAAACAACGAATTCATATGATATAGGAAAGTGAGTCATAAATGTGCAAGGAATGATAATCATTGCAAAACAATGTGATGGACTTGATAAGTAAAATATATCTTAATGAAAATGCATTAATACACGGGGGATGACATGAGAATGATAAGGGTTCTAGTAGTTCTTATCATTGTGTAGGACTTTTAAGGATATGTGGATTAAATTTTGACCAGGGAATGTGGTAGGATATCATAGGGCATCTCATGGAAAGAAAAACCCACCACTCAAGTCATTCCAACTCATTCCAAGAAGATTAAAAAATGAGCAAAGTATGAAGTTTTTGAAGATGATTAGATTAGTTACATGATGGGAATATAAACCTACAAACATTCCCAATAAAATTTGAATACTCTAAATGCTCATGGAAGTGGCTAAGTATCAATAACATAAAGAGAGGTTGGAATGGAAGAAAATAGTTTAGTTTGAGTGCCATGTCCCCTCTTTTAGAATTTGTGATATGTAAGGACCAACGAAGGTTCAAAACGATTTGATCTAATTGGAAGTTCTTCATACATTGCCCAGAATGGCTAAATTTAAATAAATGTTCGGGGAGGATGGGAAGTCTTCAAAATGATCTATTTCACTTCGAATAGTTTGGAACCTTTGAAATAAGTATAATAACCTTGAGCCACCATAAATTTTTATATGCAATACCGTCCACTTAAATACCTATAAACAAGTGGCATATGTCCACCGAAAAAGGATATTATGAATAAAAAATCCTTTATTTTTCTTTATATGACAAAAAATTGAGTAACAAAAGGTATGGCCACCGAAAAAGGATATTATGAATAAAAGATGATTTATTTTAACAAGTAGCGTATGGCCACCAAAAGAGGATATTATGAATAAAAAATCATTTATTTTTCTTTATATGACAAAAAAATGAGTAACAAAGGGTATGGACACCGAAAAATGATATTAAATAATCTATTTTTCTACATATGACAAAAATTTGCGTAACAAAAGGTTCCCATGGAAGTAGGATGTATAGAACCCATTAACATTATTGCAAGGAAATATAAAGTCAGAAGTATGGATATATACAAGCATGAACTGAAAAAATAATTCAAAATTTCCTAAACATTAACACCAATAATTTCCCATGCAACACGTGAAATGAAAATTCGAATGACGATATGTTTGTGATAGATCTATATTCCTATTATTTGGTGGTTATAACTCATATGACCCCATTTTCAACCAGGCCTCTATTTATCAAACGCAAAGAATTTACTCACCTTTATAGGATTAAAGGAAAATCAAGAAGATGGTATAAGTATAAATATTCCACAAACCTATCCATGCATCAACAATATCTTCCATATATAAACCATATATCATTAATCCTACTAAAAATATGAATACTTTAGCATAAATGGGTGCATGAGACACATTCATTTTCCTGTAGTTCATCACTTATTATTGATGGAAAACATATGACAAAGGATTCCAATGACTTATAACCCATGATCTATCTAGAACATAGGGAAATGCTTTTTTCAAATGAGGATGCAACATGTTCATTGTTACTAATTTCAATGCCATTTGAACACTCCTCACATTGGTAGTACTCATTTATACAATTATAATAATTTAATTTTAATGTCACAAGCAAGCCAAACATCAAATTGGTGTATCGGACCCCCCATGTTTATGGAACAAGGGACCCACCTCCATGCAAGAATTTGACTGCTAAACTCTATGGAGGTGTACATACTCTAGCCCTCTCTAGATTTGAACCTATCATCTCTTACTAGGAAGCACATGTTCCTAACCATTATTCCCATTCACGCTATTCTTATACATGGAGCTTTATGACCACGATAAATCCATGGGAAACAAAATAAGTGTGTTGATTTCATAGTTATGAATTATATTAGTGCTTTTAATTAGAACAAGAGCATTGGTACACCTATTTATTTTGAGAGCATTGATGCACGATATTCTATCAAAATGATTATGGAACACTAGTGTGCCATTTATTTTTTTAATCATTATGGACCAGTAATGCTTTTCCTATAAAGAAATGCACTATTCTAGATCAATTATATGTATTTTTGTGTTAATAACTACTATATTTACAATTACATATTTTTTAAAGTCAACCAACATTCATTTGAGAATTTTTTGTTGTTGTGTGTGGGAATCAAGAGAGAGGGAAAAGGAGATAGTAATGAGCCCAATTAAATATGTTATTCATTCTCCCCTAGTGATGTTGGCCTCCTAAAATATTATGAGAAGGATAGATCCTTGGAGGAGAAGAACAACTTCATGAGATAATTGTTGCAATGTCGGGATTATGTTCCAAAGGCATTGAAGGTGGAGATTTACAATTGATTTTCCACAATAGAGCATGATGCATGTTTCATTACTAACTTATCTCTAGTCGGGGAATTCATTATCCCAAATTTTGTAATGTTCCTAATCATGCTCCCATGGATATGGAACTGACACGTGTATTTAAGTATGTTAATTTTGCATCCATTGATGCAAGAGACTTTTGGGTGAGGGGGGTGAGCTAAACATTCACCGAATTTATCATTAAGGGTAAAAGATCCTAATATAAGCCTAACGTCATTTTCCATTTTCATCAATTATGGACAAAACACAGGTTTCAAGATTCTCTATTACAATCATTACACCATTATTTATTACATTTTTTCATAGGTGAAGTTAGGTACCTTTTAGATGATTTTTATGCATTCCACCTAGCTTATTATTTTAAGGTGGAAATAATGTTATATTCCAATATGTATAGGAGTTATGTCATATATTTTGTGTGCTATTTCCATCCACTTAACTCACATACATTTGTGTCCATGGTTATCCATAAATAACTATGCATATCCATGCTTGGGGTATGCATATTGTGATATCATTATGTATACATGGGTTGGTGTGTGGTTGAGAACCTGTTATTTCCTTATGATGAGTCAACTATTGAGAGAGGTAACTACAAGAAAGAAAGTTTTAGTTACGATAATTTATTTTTACCATGTTTAATGTTCATGATATTTTTAATAATAATCTGTGTAAATTGGCTAATTAATGTGGTTGATTACTTTACCAATGTTCCCTAAGTAAAGGATGTGCCATTTCTTGTCCCAAACGATCGAGATAATAAGTTAGATGATATCTATGCCTAGAATGGAAGTGGTAAATATGTTATGGTCTCTATCAATCAATATTGAATTAGGGTAGCTACTTGATCAATTTTAGTTCAAGGCACTGCAACTATTGGTTAATTCTCATGGAGGTTATATGAGACATGTCAATGATTTTTGAGATATTGTTGGGTGCCTAGGGAATTGTGAGTTGCATAGGGTAGTAGAACTTAAGATTGTGTGATTGACAAGAAGGTGTATACTTGTTTCCAAGTTATGGTGTTGAGTTTAGCATTACTACTAGAGTACAAATGATGCATTAATATATGATCATGTTGAGGGAAATTGTGATGCCTTTAGATAATACTTTGTTGAGGGCAGTGGTTAGGAAGTAGTTGGCACCAATATTGGTGTTACCAGTAGTAGTGCTCGTAGCACTAGCGGTATAACTAGAAATGTTTAGTGAACCATTTGATATGTCCATGCATCAAGGATACCTTCCATATAAAAACCATGCATTATTAACCCTAATAAAATTATTAACACTTTAGCATAAATGAGTGCATGAGATGCGTCCATTTTCTAATGTTTCATCAATAAAACATATAATAAATGAATCCCACAATATATATCCCCCAATATGAACCCACGTGCTATGGTATTTCTCCCCCGGTGAAGCCCCTATGAGAATACTAATGCACAATATTCTAAATGATTATGGAACACTAGTTTGCCACTTCTTTTATAAATCATTATGGACCATTGGCACTTTACCTATAAAGAAATGCATTATTCTATAACAATTATAGTTATTATTGAAATACTAACTACAAGATTTAGAATTCTATTTTTATTAATGTTAACTAGTACTCATTTGAGAATTTCTTCTTATTGTGTGTATAGAAGCCAAGAGAGGGGGAAGGGAGAGATTCATGAGCCCAATTACATATGTTATGAATGATCTATTAGGTATGTGGGCCTTGTAAAATATTATGAGGCTATATCCATAAAGGTAAAGAACAATTTCATGAAATAATTGATGATATGCTGGGATAATTATGTTCCAAAGGCATAGAAAATGGAGATGGACAATTAGTTTGTTTGATGCAGGAGCATTAGAGCTTCCAAGCCATTAAGTTTTGGAAGAAAAAGCTCCAAAGGGTGTTTCAATAATGAAAAGGAATTCTAATTCCTTATTTGTAAGCAATAGTAGTTTCGTTAATTATTATAGAAAGTATGAATCATAGTTAAAAAAAATATATGGACAAGATTTTATTTTATTTTTATTTTTAATTTAATTTATTTTTATTTATTCAATTTTTTTTTTTCTTTTCAGTAAGGAAAAAAAAGTCTGCCTTGAAAATCATGAGTGATTTATGGAGTAGTTTTAAAATCTAAGAAAATCTATGATGTTTCTAAAAATTCTAACTATTGTAAGCCTACTAGCAAAGAAAAGAGAAGGTAGGTGTCAAGAAGAAGACTATGAACTAGAGAAAGATAGACCATGCCATCGCAAGAGTGTGTATAAGGGTTTGTGTTATGCATGTACGGTTTCATTATGAATGAAAAGGAAAATTCACCATATTTATGGGTGTAATTCTTTGTATTTCTATGTGGTTTTTGAATACAATTGAGTTGGTGAATGTTGGATTTATTGAGATTAACTAAATCTATGCATAATCCTTGATAGAAGCAAGTCCATCTATGTGAGTGGCTATAAGGAGAATAAACAAGATTGATAAGGCTTGTTTAGAGCAAAGCTAGGTAGAATTCCCATTAAGATCTAGGTTGAATTTGGGTAGAACCTAAATAGGTTCCAAATTTTGTAGAGGTCTCCATGACTTAAAAGAATCTAATGGTGGATTATGGATTTCAATGTGAGTATATCCAACTATTGACGGTGCTAGAAATCCGTCAACTAAGGGGTCTCCCCAATTAAATGTCCCAATCATACTTCACGTCGTTCGGTGTGGGATACCATCTGGAAATAAGGCCCAACTGTTATATATTCTTATAGATTTCCATTGGCCACAATGTTCAACACAAGAGACTAGTGCATAAGTACTTTCAGATGAACAGGTGAGTATGCCCTATGAAATGTTCAATTGCAGACTGTATCAAGGTTCTTCTACCGAAAGGTAAAGAAAAAGTGAGCCTTTAAAAGAAGAGTAATAATAGTAATCTAGTAAAGGCACATGAGCATATACATATGAATGAATCATTAGACAGATAGCAAAATAGTTCACATAGAAGACATCAAGCCTTCAAGAAGGATTGTAGCAGATTCAAGGGCTACCAAGGTCAAGATCTTCAAAACCCTAGATTGAAGAAATCTACACCAAGAAGAATCTTTCAACCATCTTCAAGAAAGAAGGAAGACTAAAACATTAAAGAAGGATCGTGAATCGAGCTCTCTCTCATCAATCACTCAAGAAGAAAATCCTCTATCAACATCAAGATTAAGGAGGAAGCAAGCATCAATTTCTCAAGTAATTCTATGACTATATCTGATAATAACAAAATGTCTTTTTGCAAGGAAAGTAATAAATTGGTTGGGGTTGCAAATTACCTTGCATGGAAGAAAAGGACAGACTTAAATCTTATTGAAAATGAGGTCATGGATCACATCAGGGGGTCAATAACCCAACCTCCAAAGGAATATACTCAAGCACATGCTAGATTCATGAAGGGAGAAGTGAGATCCCAAAGGATTCTCATAGAATCTATAAATGACTCTCTAATCCCATATGTATCAAAGTTGGAGACTGTGAAAGCTATATATGACAAATTGGTAGAGTTGTTTTCTGTAAGTACTGCAGGAGAAGTAATCTCATTAAGGCAAGAACTCTACAAACTAAAGATGTCCAAGGAAGATGGAATAGCCTCATAATTCATAAGGATATCAGAAATTCGAGATCAACTACAAGAGCTAGGAGAAGTGATTTTTGATAGAGAGATGACCATAGTGGTACTAAATGCACTACCGGAAAAATGGGGTAACTTCACTTCAAGTTTATATGGGAAGAAAGGGACTACTCCATTTCAAGATCTATGGTCACTCTGTAAGGTTGAAGAAACTAGACTGAAGGCAAAGGCTGATGTTGGACCAAATGAGGAGAATCAAGCATATGCTGTTATGGCAAGAAGAAAAGGGAAATTTGGAAAGTTTGGTCCTCAAAATAATAGGAAGAACATGGCTAAGGTAAGATGTTATGGATGTCAGGAATTGGGCACTATAGAAGAGATTTTCCTAAACATAATAAGGACAAGAGAGATAGGGAAGAAGCCCATATTACTGAGTAAGTGAAAGAACCTGAGACACAGAAGCTTAAGAAGGAAGAAGTAAAAGATCTCTACTATGACTAAGATGATCTTCTTCACTAGAAAGTACTTTTCACTTGTAATTTATAGATAGGAAGAAGTGTAAATAAGATAGGATGCATTAGATTAGAAAATGACATCATGATAGAAGTATTAGAAGTAAGATCTCTTGACATGGGAAGCAGAAAGAATCTTTGGAATAAAATTCTATTGATTACAAAGAATAAGAGCTCATGGAAACCTCATTGAAGTCTCAAATGATAATTATGGAAAGATGTAGAGGTCATCATCGACTGGGATCATCATACAATAGTCAATAAGGAAACATCTGCTGGGTGAGGATATGAAAGATCCTCAGGTTTCTCTGATGGAGTCCTTATCAAAGGATTCACCTATCTAGAAAGGAAGAAAATGTTTCATTAAGAATTCCAACTTGTGGGATTCAAGGGATAATGGTATGATAACATAACAATGAAGTAGGTCTAAAACCCTTTTGTTCAAATGAAGCTGCTACAGGAAGTCTGGATGACCCAAAAGAAAGACGAGGTATGTATGCTTACATAGGTTATTATGAAAGTCATGTCATATGTTACAGGTAATATGGATCAATATTTCCATCCTGGGAAACATGATCAAAGAAAATGAGGGTCTCCTCCTCTAGAAGTTGCAGAGAGGCATAGGTCACACTAGATGAAATCAACATAATATGTTCTCATATGAAGCATGAAGGAGCTAACTACATTTGAGGATCTTTGATGGGAAGCTCCTGGGAATGAAGTGTGTGAGGAAAAAGGAGGAAGTGATCATGAGATATGCAACAATGGCAAAAGGCATTCAACATTTGAGACCAAGAAGATTTGACTAGAATATCTCTCGAAAAGATACGAAGACTTTGATGGAAGTCGGAAAAAGATAGAGACCCTTGACAATGGATATTTTTGGGAGATGTGTCAACATGTATGCAGGACGCTGATACCTATAGGAAGATGTCATGATAAGAGACCATCACAAAGGCAATTTTGATTTAAGTGTTGATTTCGTATTTTTGAACTAATATCTGGATAGGTTTATGTAGGACTGCCAAAGGGAAGATCTGTGGATGACTTCCAGGAAAATGATATAGAAGGATGTAAGATCCTTCCAGAAAATATGGCATGAAGAAAGCAGCATGACATGAAGCAAAGCCAGATGGAAAAACTGATGAATTACTTTCTGATGAAAGAAATGAGGACATGACTGACTCATGAACAAAAGTGGTGGATTGTTTGTGCACTATGAAAAAGTCCAAAAAGATGAAGACTCCATGACGAAGAATAAATTCATGACATAAAAGGGAGGAGCTCTTCACGCAACTGGTTGTTCCATGATCTCCACATGAGGAGCTACTGTAGGTCCCTAGTTAAGAGGGAGCCTGAAAAGAAGTTTCTTACTTGGAAGAAACTTGGAAATTCCTAGGCTAAGAGGGAGCTTAGGTACATTCCTTTTGGATGAATGAGTACATTCCGTTATTGGAATATGTCCTCCCTATTTGAGAGGGAGAGATAGACACATCATTATGGTCTTCACCTGGGAAGACAGAATGGAGGAATGGGTAATTATTTGGCATCTGATGCTCTTTGAGGATGAGATAGGGCATTCAATAAAAGAGTATTCATGGAGGACCGATATTCTTTGAGGACTGGGGAGTCCAAGATAAGAATAATCCTCATGGAACACACCCTGAGTACCCTGGTAGGGGATGCTTCAAGAAAGACAATGTTGAGAGTGTCTATAAATCATTGGTCTCGCCAGCATTGAGCTCAGATCTTGTGAAGAGATGGCACTGTTAGTCAAGGCCTTGCTATGTGACAATGTTGGTTGATATGATGCTATACAAATAAGTTACCAATCTGAATTTTTTTCTTATGAGAAATTCTTTAGATTGAGAATGTCCAAGTACCATTATGAATACCTCCCTAGTTAAGAGGGAGTGTTGAAAAGTGTAACTAGGTTCGGTCTTCATAATGACATGTAATTATGATTTTATGTAATGAGATGTAAATAAGAAAAATAAAATTATTGTATTGCTTTCTTCATGGGTTTCATGAGCAAGAGATTTCGTTTTTGAGTCAAGACTCCCATTGAGAGTCTTGAGGAATTATTTTTCATCTAGTCATAAAATGATAAAGTCATTGTCATGTAATGAAGTCATGTTACACATTCTAAAAGGTCAAACTTATATATGTAAAGTATCCTCCAAGACCTTGTCACTTATATTCTTCAAGTTGTCCTACAACGATGGAAAAACTTGCTAGAAGAAGTTGGCCTACCTACTTGAGATCATGTCAGCCTAAGGGACGTGAGATGAGGTGTATAAGTAGCCACACTCGGCCTCACTTAGATAAAAACAAGTCGACAAGCATTCGATCAAGAAGAAGTGAAAAGAAGAACCTAGCAATAGAAATGCGAAGAAGATATAGCGAAGTAAGGTTTCTTCTAGGGATATCGAAGAAAGGATTCTTCTAGGTATAGCGAAGGAGAGATTTTTCTAGGTATAGTGAAGGAAGGTTTCTTTTGGGGTCATCGAAGAAAGTATTCTTCTGGGGTACTCGTTTTGGGTATAAAAGAAGGACCAAAGGCATCAAGAGAAGATCGTAGGAGAACTTATTGTTGCATAGAAGGAGGCCGAAGAGAAGCAGTATAGAAACTAGGGTTTATGATCTAGAGATCGAGATTCTCAAGAGATAGTCGAGAAGAGCAGTGTGAAGTCAAGAGATCGAGATTCTCTAGAGGAAGTCGAGAAAAATCAGTGTGAAGGATAGAGATCGAGTTTCTCTGGAAGCCGAGGAGAGCTATTCAAGATTTAGAAGGAAGTCGAGGCAGAGCATCAAGGTTAGTGACAAGGTTCTTGGGAGGATACTAGAGTCAAGGGTCTTTTTCATGGTCTTGGTACTCATCAATTGAAGATCTAGAAGAAGAATTTTGATCAGGTTTTCCTTGCAAGAGGTGAAAGGTTTTGGCTTTGGTTGACAAGCCTACATACTCTGTCACTTGTCTCTTATTGTGCATATTGGTAATTGTCTTGATGAAAAGAACACAATAATAACATAACGAAGAAAAGACTATAAGCTAAGAAATAAAAGTATATCACAAGCAATTATCAAGCAGAGAAATCATTTTACTCTTCATGCCCTAGATTTATCAACAGAATCCACATCCCAAACATAACCAAGTTTTCCTCCTCATCTCTACTAGTTTCTGCATAGATGGCCCAATCTACACTTTCACAACTCCACTTTACTTAACCATTAAGTTGCTAGAAATGGTGGGCTAACCTCCCCGAAATGTCGTTCGACATTTTGGATTCGAAAACCTGTACGAAACGCATAAAAAAGGGCATAAAAAATTATTGGCGGCGTTTCAGAATTTCGGAAACAGAAGGTTGGAATCTGAAAATGTTTTTAGGGCGTTTTTCGTAAAAAAACACCCATTTTTGATTATTTGTAATACGTTTTAGGTTTGACCAAAATGAATTTGGCCAAAACAAGAATGTATTGGAAAGGGGATCCACCGTTCATAAAAATGTTTCACGATGAATGGTCGTTGGGAACAGATTTCACGATTTTCATTGTGTTTTAACTTTTTTTATGAGCCGGTTTTCAAGCTTTACCTATACCATTTGCGACGTTTGTCATTTGGAATTTTGGAACCATCATTTTCATTTTCCTTTGACCATGGAGCAACCGTTTTCGTTTGCCTTCGACTGTGGAGCGACCATTTTCCTTTGCAGCGAGCGACTGTGTGAGGTAAGTTAGTGTGTAGCGGCCATTTGCCTTTGCTGTGAGCGACTGTGTTGAGTGACCATTTGTCTTTGCCGCTAGTGACCATTTGCCTTTGTTTTGAGACGTGAGCACTGTGAGCGAGTGTGGAGCGGAGCAGACTGTGAGCAAGTGTGGAGAGGAGCATACTGTGAGTGAGTGTGCACTGTGGAGGTGGAGCCCTCAACCCTCAACTCGCAAGCGAGTAGTCACTAGTGTGCAACTGCACTGTGGACTTTGGAGTCTGGAGCCCTTAGCCCGCCAACCGACTGTGTCACTCAGTGACTGTGGGAGCTCGAGCCATAATGGAAGCGTCAAGGCTCATTTTGATTTAAGGCAGTGCGTAATAATCATAATGTCATTTCCTTTAAATCAGTGCAAGTAAAGTTTTTGAAACATTTTCCTAAAATTCATGGAAAATGGCTAAGTGAGAGCCATTGTAATAAAAGCCAAATTCTTTAACTAGCTTTCGCTACCTTAAGCACAAAGAAATGAAAGTAATTGCCACTATTTACGTAAGCTTACTATAGGGAACGTGAATCAATCCATACATAGAATGAGAAAATGCACCAGGAGTAATCGTGGTAACCTCCACTACATATTTAAGCACAAAGACATACCTGTAGACATCTCAAGCAAATATTTGATTTGCAACAAAGACACCTATCTGTTGGACAAAACATAAAGACAGTTTACGATATTGCCAAGTACCTCTGCCTCTGGTGATAATTATCTGTCCCATTTTCAGTTTTGTTCAATCCTCGTGAATTACAATGTAGAGTTGTTAACAGGGTTAATATGTGATCAAATGTATATGTAAATAGTAGGATGGCCTAGTTGTCGTAGGCCTATGTGAGCAACAGTTGAGAAATTGAGAATGTGTGTGTATCACTGTGCGACAGTGCATACACTGTATACATATAAAGTCATTATAAGTTACAGGCTTTCATTTTGTTATGCCTTTGAGGTTTTGTGTTTGAGCAATAAGTTATAACCAATACTAGTGACCTATACAATATTACAATTGGAAACTCGTCTGTGAGAACAAAAGCAAAAGTACATGCTTGACATATTCAAATTTCAACTGTCAACGAATAGAGTTCAGATTAATTGTTTCTTCTTCAACAGATAGAGTTCAAAATCCATATTAGTTTAGGTAATGTTGGTCCCTAATGTTTTCAATGAAGCTGAAGGAAATAATGCAACAAAACTAATTTTTTGAGTTCTCAATGGCATCAAAATTACTAATAACCAGTAACATAACGAGTGTTACAGTAACAAAACTTGTCTAACAGTGAACACTACTCATGTGGCTCAAATATTTAATTTTTAAAACAAAGTTTTGATTTAACAATTAAGATCTTATAATATATGTCAATTTTATTTTGCAGTTTCATTTACATCATCATCATCAATCATGGCATCTTCAAGTTCAACCATTTGTGAGGCAGAGGAAGTGGAACATGAAATTGAATCTGCCCCTAAAGTCGATCCAAAGTCACCACTTTGGAAATATGTAACTACTGTTGGGAAGATCTAAGGAGGGGGATCGCTGGCATGAGTTTGCAGTGAGTGTAAAAATGAGTATAATGGATCATACACACAGGTTAAAGCAAATTTACTTGGGTTAAAAGGCAATGGGGTTCGAATATGCAGTGGCCCACCTAAAGAGAAAGGGAGAGATGGAAATGGTTTAAGCAAGGAAAAACTTGCAAAATATCAGAAAGAACAAGACGAGGCAGATGCTAAAGAAAATGAGGCAAATCCTGCTTTTCAATCAAAACTACCAACAAGGTTGGGAGCATCTTCATCAAAGTCTCCACTTCATTCTCATGGAATTGTTGGTTTAAAGCAGTTTAATTTGGACCGCTTGAAAGGAGTTCTAATAATGATGCTCAAGAGACGACAATTGCAGCTATAGGTCAATGTATTTATGAAAATGGCCTTCCTTTTAACTTTGTGTGATCTCCTTGTTGGGTAAAGATGATAAAAGCAGTGAATGAAGCCCCAAAAGGGTTCAAGAGCCCTAGATATTAGAAGGTCTGCACCATAATGTTGAGTGCTGAAAAGTTAGATTTGGAGGCTAAATTAAGCCCCATTCGTAATTCATGGCGCATTTCAAGGGTGTCCATCATTTTTTATGGATAGAAAGATCAAAGGAATAGGCCTTTGATCAATGTGAATGTTCAGAGCCCAAAGGGGCCAATGTTTTTGAAGGCAGTGGATTGTATGTGGCAAATGAAAGATTTTCAATTCATTGCTGACATTTTGATTGAAGCAATTGAATTGGTGGGGCCAAAAAATGTTGTCTAGGTAATAACTCACAATGCAACGGTGTGTAGAGCAACAAGGCTAATTATTGAAGGCAAATCTAAACACATCTTTTGGACTCCTTGTGTTGTACCTTCATTGAACCTCATGTTGAGCAAGATGGGGAAGAAAATTGAGTGGATTCAAGTTATTTTTGAGGAGGCAAAAGGAATTCAAACATTCATCACAAACCAGCACATGTCCCAAGGCATCTATATGGAATTTGCGAAGTTGGAGCTCCTTAAGGTACCTAAAATTTAAAGTTTATTTCATAAATTCTAATTTCTATGACTCTAAATTCAAATTTGTAAATTGGATTCTCAAATGTCATGATTCGTGAATCATAATAGTTATTTAATCAAATTATGATTTTTAATTTATAGAAACATTGACAATTTGACACCTGCAGGTTGTCGAGGTTCAATTTTCTTCTCACATCATAGTCTTAACAAGGCTTATGCAGGTGAAAGATGCATTACAATCAATAGTATGCATTTCTCTTTGGAATAAATGGAGGCAATCCCAACCTGATAGAGCACAAGCAGTGAAAAAACTGGTTGTTGATGATAAATGGTGGGATAAGGTGGAGTACCTCTTGGCATTTACTAAGCCAATTGTGGATTTGTTGTGTTTGACACAAATGTATCTAATTTAAGAGAGGTGTATGAGGACAATGATTATATGATAGAAAAGATAAGGGTGGCTATAAATGCCATAGAGAATGATCCAAATGAATTCTTTTATAGAGAAGTAAAAGATATATTGACCAAAAGTTGGAACAAGATGACCACCCCATTGCACCTTTTGGCCTATGCAGTGAATCCAAAATATTATGCTGTAGAGTTGCTAAGTGATCCAGAAAGAACCTTACCAAGCAAAGATCTAGAAGTCTCACAAGGATTTAAAAAGGTTTTTAGAAAGCTTTTTGTAGATCTTGAAATTGGGCTTCAGATCCGTGCAGAGTTTTTGCTCATTTTGTGGGATTAGAGGGTTGAGGTTCTGATATTGATTGTATGCGGGACAAGAGGGCAATGAGTCCAATTGAATGGTGGAACTACTATGGTGGGGAACTTCCACATATCGAAAAATTGGCCATGAGGATCTTTTAACATGTTGCTAGTTCTTTTTTAGTAGAAAAGAACTTAAGTACAGATGGCTTCATCCATTCGATAAAGTGAAAAAGATTGAGCTCTAAGAAGGCCGAGGAATTAGTGCATGTTCATTCAAACCTTCGCCTTCTCACATGAGAGAGGAATACAAATTTAGGGCTGCCAAATTATAGGATGTGGAACTAGAGTTTCCTGACTTGGATATGACGTTGAATGTGAGGTCTCATATGACTTTGTTTGATGCGGAGTGACCAACATGTGGATTTTCAAGTGGACATGGCAGCGATATTCCCACTTCTGGAGAGGATGTGGAACTTCCTAGTGACGGGGATGAAGACATATTTGATGATATGTAAATGTAATTTATGATGGTGTTTTAACTTCTAAAATTTTGAACAACCATATGAATTATGAATAAGATTAGTAGATTTTCGGTCATAGTTCATTTTGTACTTTGTACTATGTAGTATGCATTATTATTAATTTTGGTGATGATATTGTAACTTGTCATATGTTGATGATTGAAATTTGAAACAAAACCCTGATGATATGTTGAATCATGAATGTTATAATAATCATTAATGATGATGACAATGTTTATGCTGAATTGGTGATGTAATCTAGATTTGAAAAGATGAATGGTAATATGAAATTCTTATTTTGTTATATATATATGTGTGTACGGTTTCCTGCGGTATCGTATCCATATTTTTTGAAAATTTGTCTTATTCTTATCCGTTCCCATCTCTGTTTCAGTGCGACTTAGCTTAACCAACTTGTCGAGACCAACGTGACTTATGGGAATAGTATTATACAACCTACCTGTGGTAATTGAACATACCTTAGAGCACAAACATCAATATTGAACTCAATTTTCAATCCAAAATATACAAATTCTTCTTAAAGGAAGAAGCGTTAAGATTTAAGTGCACCAGCAGCTGTGTATAGACTATCTAGTATCAAGTAACAATCTTTCAACTTCATGAGAAATTAATACAATATAGTTTGAAACTGGGTGATGAAATTAATATAGGAATCTCAAGCCGAATCACTTAAATGTAGAATACACTTAAGAACCCAGAAATTTTTTTTGGATGCTGTCAGCTGTGACAACAAAGCTAGTGGTGGATATAGAGAATCGGATTGGTTGTTAGAGCATCAAAAGTCTTCCAAACCAACTGCTCTTAATTCTCCCATTAAACTTGCAGCAGACAGATTGGTCTCCACCTGCGTTTAGTTTGCCTAAAGTATGTACTGTTTTGTATTGGGATGTTCAAAGTTATTTAAGATATTATGTAAGAAATTTTTTTGACTGTTTGTGGCTGGCCCTTCCCATTACACAGAACAAGAAGTAGAAAACATAAGTAGTAATTGCAGAGTCAAGAAAGGATCCTGCCCAAGGATTCAAATCAGCCATCCAATAACTGAACATGGGACCTCATTCTTTGTTTACACTTTTCAGCGAGAATACTTCATGGGAAGGATGATAAATTTAAAGGTAATTAGGTGTGTGGACCAAAGAAACTGAACTTTGTTTGATA
>APFE030720555.1:0-42506 GCA_000404065.3 Pinus taeda | reverse complement strand
GTTTGAATACATGCTTTGACATGCTCAGCTTTTTAGTTTGTTCAAAATTTATGTTTTCTGCTATCTAGAGAGGATTCAAATGGTTGTTTTCCCTCTTTAACTCCTTCTCTATCATCTCTGATCATCCATCTCAGATTAAGGCATCAGCGCTCACTCCTACCTTGCCCCAAAGATCCCCCTGCAAAAACTGTGCTCAATCCCCGCACCTTGAATTACACTCCCTCCAATTGCCACCAAAAAACCAAAAATCTTTAAATCAACCCCCTTTATCAATTTACTAGCCTAAAATTTAAACGCTACATAGAGCCAGTGTGTGACTACAAGAGTGACGACAATTTAGACTGTATCTACAAGATAACAGCACAGGAGTAGGACTGGGTGAATCCAACAGTGGATGGCAGGATTTCGTGGGAGCACGAAAGCTCCTGCACCTCAGATTTGGACGAAGAGATAGAACGATGGCAGAACTTTTTACACGAGGTAACCATGCTCAACTGTAACATGATGACAAGGTTGCTGCATTGTGTAATAACAGAGGTAAGAGATCTGCTTATGTATTATGGATTGATCGAGGTAGATGATTTCCTGAGCAAATTTAAAAGAGAAGTACCAGAAAAACAGTGTTCCGAAGCTCTGAAATGGGCACTACGCACTACGCCTGCAAGATGGTGGGGTATGCATCAAAGAAGTTTTGAGGACTTGCCTGAATGCAGAAGGATGATGCTCATGCACTTTGGAAAGCCTCAGTTGCAGATGAAAGCCAGGTATGATGGATGAAATAGCCTATGCGCCCACCTCTCCATATGGGTACAGACATATGGTGCACAACCTGCACGAATGCACACCGTCCTCGCGATAGGAAACACAACCAACAAGCAGGAGAGGGCAAGATAATGGCGTGAACGACGAAGTATGATAAGACCAAATGCACCAAATATTATCTGCGTGGAAACCTACGACAAAGTATGCGAAGTACTGAATGCGGTCCACCATGTGAAACGAACTCATTGGGACCTGCGTGTACCAATGGTTCTATGGACTTATCGTACCATGTGCAAAACCCTGACCACGCAGGCACTTCCAGAGCTGAAGTATGAAGCAGATGCTGTAATCCCTATGGAACATGCAAAGCCTAGACCATGCACAGTAGCACCCGTAGATACGATGGTTTGTAAATCTTGGAAAGGAGGGATCACACAACCACAAGGAACAAAATTCATGGGACTTGAGGAAGAAATCCAACAGGGAAACCTTAGACTCTGCAAACTTGAAAAAGAAAGGGTATGGTTAAGGAAGAAAAGCACTTTGATGGACGTGGAAGTTAAGAAGATGGAGGACGAAATAGAGAAATATTTTCTTGGAGAAAAGACCAGAATGGTAAGGCAGGAAGCGTGCGATCACGATGACAGGGTGAGGGCCTATTGCCGCGAATTGATGAGTCTAATGCCTTGGCTTGGACTGCATATTGCTAAGCATAGTGACGAGGGTGACACACTACAAATGGTGAAGTGCGCGATGCAGATTGTAATAATACAAGGTGGGGATTCTCCAGGAACCATGATGGAGGACAGGATGGAACTCTACACGGGGGGTGCAACCACCTGACTAGCCAAGGGAGGGATAGTCTTAGCTCTCCAGGTAGTTGGAAGGGAGTGCGGCACTATAAACTATCCTACCCAGGAGTTGCACGCAGAAGCAGAGAATCACGAGGTCTGTGACTGGGCAGGGGGGGCTGCACTGCCACGCGGGTCGACTAGAAAGTGACCGTTGAAGTCACTATTCATGATGGGATGCTCGACTTGCGGCCAAATGGAGTGGGTAGCAAGCATTTAAGACACGATTTATGGGAAAGATTTGGGACAATTTACCGCTAAGAAAGCATTAATGACCCAGAATTGGGGGGAACGGTCAAATTCGAATTCAAAAAGTGCTATAAAATACAAAGGGCTGCCCAAAAAACAACTCTTTCTCACTTGCAAATTGAGCGATTGAGTATAGCCTTGAGTATTGTGAGCCGAGCGTTGATTGATCCCCTAAATTCACAAGTGACATATTGCAACATAGATACAATGATAGCAACTAAGGAAGGTATGGGGATAGGAGAGGTGACCACCGACGAGGCCGCGTAACTATGGAGGATGTTCCAGAAGGTGTTGGGATTGTGGCAGAGATCCCCAAATTGCCGCATACACCAAGACCCCAAAAGGATAAACAAGCAATGGCTCTAGTCTGTGTGTCCCTGGAGAACTCGCTACGTAGCAAACTGTCGATGGAGGAGAAAGGGAAAGACGTCACGATAGAAATAGATGAAGAAGAAGAAGATTTGCAAGCTCTTATCATCGCAGAGGAAGAAGATGAAGGCATAGAGGTGGATATTCAACCTATGCACTCTACGACAAAACTACCTGCCTATGTCCCACCACGAAAAGGGAAGGCCAAAGTTCCCAAGGACCCAAACGAGATTAAGAGTTTGCTCCAGACCCCGCTCCTCCCAGATGGCATTATGTTTGAAGGAACGCACCTGGGCCATGTGCCAACCATGACATTTGAAGATTGGGACCTTGCTGATTGCGAGAAGTTCCCTCACCTTAAGACCGGAAATCTCATGAAGCAGAACACTACGGGGGTGGTGACAACATTAGAGCTGTGGAAGTGGTTGTGCAGTGTGGAAAAGGTTGGGCTGCTGAACCTACTATGGGTGTTGCATTTCTACCGCACCCGATAACGATTTTTGTCATCAGGCAGCTACTATGCCTGGTGTATGATGGGTATTTATGGCTGGAGGAGCCCATCCCCATCACTACAGACCTGATTCATCGTGTTTCCTAACTTCCATACAAAGGAAAGGACCCCGCGACAATATCAGAAGGAAAGGGTAGTGATTTGGACATCACGGAGGCTAAGAAGATGAAGTACAATATGGAAAATAAGAAGAGGGGCTATGCCATCTCTAGCATCAAGGACACAACAGTACGCATAGCAACCCAAATTCGTGCAGGTAAAGTTATGCGGAAGTGCCGCACTAACGAGGTACTTGCGCCGGTGGTCTCACTGGCCAAGCAGTGCACGAAGGGGGACCAGTTTAACTAGTCCAAATTCCTTTGCACAGAATTCTTAGAGAATTTTCACGAAGCCCACGAGAAGGGTAAAACCTTTTTCTATGCATGGGAATTGCCAGAGGAGAGTTAATTCCCCATAATTGACAGATAATTACCAGAGGCCGCAAAGTACACTTTGCTCTGGGCCATGAAGGATGCTACCAGGATACGTGACAGCAAGATCTTCTAGGTGCTCATGGAAATGAACATCCAAATTTGGATCAACCGGAAGTTGTGCTTGTCGCCCATGGTGTACAATATTCTGTAGAGTTTTGCATAATTTAAGGCAGACATGCACAACATATATATCAGGGCGCGCAAGGATCCAACAAAGCAATGGAAAAGGCTACCCTTTGTAGCCACTGACGACGCCATTTTCACTGTCTTGGAGGCATGGCCTCTGGAATGGCATGCCCCAGATCTTACGAAACTCGAGAGGGTGGCAATGTAGAAGAAGAAAGACGATGTCAAGCTACACATCGCACAGTTGGCCAAGAAAAGACGGAAGGAAACAACAGCAGTCGAGATGCAGGCAGCGCGGGAAAAGGCACAAAATGTAGCCAAGCAGGAAAAGGCTGCAGTAGTAGCAGTAGCACAGGAAGCAGCCGCGAAGGCAGGTGAGGGCCAAGCAATGCCTTCTCAAAGGCAGGCCGTAGAGGAAGAAGAAACAGAAGAAGGAGGTGTGGACCCAAAGACCGTGTCCACACAATTGAAGTGCCAAAACCTAGCAGAGCGAGTAGGATTGAGGAAGAAGGTCAAGGCCTTGAAAAGGTCCATTGACTTGATAACCCTAATCGAGGGTGATCTGCATGACATCAACGAGACGGTGCGTGATGTCACAAATGAGGCTCTCTAGGATTTTATTCAGGAGCACCAGACTGTGTTGGGGGCCCTCAGAGTGTAGTTGTAGGAGTTACAGGAGAGCCCCCCTCTGGTTGGTACCCTTTTAACAAACCTCGCAGTTGGATCCATGGCAACAAAGCAACTGGTGCGCTCTTGGATGACGAACACAATAGTGTTGCCGGAAGGGGCTCTGGTGACATCAAATGAGGATGATAGGCTTTTGGTTACCACGATGAAAGGCCTCAACATTAATCTAGCTGCCCTTCCATGCAAGACACTATATCTATTGCAGGATGGGATAACGACAGAGCTACATGCTAGGGAGAGTCACACACTCCAAGTCCTCAGCGAGCAGAAGATCAATATGGAACAACTCAACTTGCAGCATGACCAATTGGTGTCGCAAAATCAACAGTTGGTGCAGGTGATAGGCGACACTTGCCAAATCGTCTCAGAGCTAGCCATCCTAGCAGATCTACTAATGGATGTGCGGATCCACAGGTTAGTAGTAGGAGTCCACGATGCTAGGGAAGAAACGACAAAGGTTTAATTGGAGCTAAATCTCTAGTTCAGTGAGTTGCGGTTAAAGGTGGAGCCATCTACTCCCCCAGAAGTTAGAGAATAGTGTGCTAGCGCTATCACAATGGGATTGGAGGAAATCGGAGGTGCAGTGCAAGACTACACCAACATGTTGGAAGAATCACTTGAGGTTCTCACAACTCTGCAGGAGGACCCCAACATCCAGCGCTTAGAGATAGAGGCGCGAGAACTCCAATAGTAGTATGACAGTGTCTAAGGAACTACGCAGACATTGGTCCTCACCCAACGGCTTGCGAAGATGCAGCAGGCTAAGGCACTGAAGGAGAAGGTGGACGCGACATGACATAAGGAGGTAGTTCTAAAAGCGCACATCCAACCTTGGATCGACAAGGCCTTCACCATCACGACAGATATTGAAGGCAAGCTTGTGCACATACAGGGGATGCGCACATTGATGTAAAGAAGCACGTAGACACAGAGGTCTCGGAATATCGCATGCAGCAGATCCAGCAAGCCATAGCTCAATGCGTTGCTGACCTCTACGCCATTCGAGAATAGTTGGAGAGAGTCCGTGCAAATATCACCGAGTCGACAGAGTGACTCGAGGGTGAGTCACGATGTTTGTGTTGGGGGCCTGTTGGGAATGGAATCTGACCCAAGGCATGTTTTAGGGCTCAAAGACAAAGTTTTGACCCAATATTTTTGTAAAGCTCCGAGAATTGTGGGCGCGAAGCGCAAAATGTATGATAGAGTCACAGGGTTGTCCGCCCTAGTTTTGTAAAGTAATGTTAGCTGGATAGACCAAACCATGGTCCACGGACCACGGGATTGTATAAATAGAGTGAGGCTCTAAGTGTAAAGAAAAGGAAGAAAAATAAAGAGATAGGAAGAGTCTCTAAGTGATAGGGTGAAGTGTGTCTTTGGGTCATAGAGTAGGAGAAGGCTCTGCAGCTAAGTGCACAGAGGCATAGTCATTTAGAGCTGAGTGCGCGGACCCCTACAACTGAGTGCACAGGGGGGAGCCGATTCTGAACCGAAGAAGGAATTAATAAAGAGAAGTTTTATCATAATTCGGTGTATCTATTCTTGGGTTGATGCTTGTTTGATATAATTTGTAAATATACTATTTATTTACTGCGTGCACCTGTATGAATGGTTTATGTTGTTAAGTATAACTTAAAGCACACAAGTAGGCTAAAATAATCAACTAACATCGAAATACCAATAAGATCTTGGGTGATAACACGGAACGCGATGCTTAGCCCCCAAGTAGGGCTGCACAAAGGCAGTATATCAGGTTGCAAGGTATGGGAAAGTGCGCGAAGCGACTTGTGCACAGGGTCGAACTGCGGACCACTTGAGCTCATCAGGCATCTCCAGGGTGTAGAAACCTGGTTCTAGCACCCTCCCATACTACTTCAGGTGAGACCTCAGTCCACCACTCTGCGAACTGTTGCCAAAAGGGCCAGTAGTACTTGTATTTGTTTGGCTAACTTAACTCTGAACCTGGATCAAGCCCCAATAATCCAACAGGGAAGAGTCATCTCTAGGGAATGATATGGTCGGTGCACTAACAAGGGGTTTGTGAGGGAATATTCATATCTAGGGAATGAGATGGTGAGTGCACTAACATGGGCCTGTTTAATGGAGGGCTTGAAGAAGGGTAAATCTAGTGCATCATAGTGAAAAAAGAGACCATTGAGTTGAGTGGAAATGGAGGAAAACGATGGAAAATTGAGTGTATAGGCAGAGTGCGTTGTCACATAAAAAGGAGGTGGAGGCTATAGTATTACCCATACCTGTGAATGGTTGCATGGGTATTAGAGCCTCCTTCCCAAATGCTAATGGAAAATGTTGATCAAGATTGTCTGGTTGACCCTAAATTTTGAGGCCCTCATACAGGTCCTTTGAATAATCTATAAGCTCATCCTTCATATTGAACTATGAAAAACTAAATACCTTAACTTACATTCATTAATTAACATTTATAATTCAAAGTATCTATTTAATAATGAAAAAAATATTTTTCAAATATCTTCAATTATAACCATACATCAACTAAGGAAACCAATTCTTTCACACTCCATTTCCTAAACTAAGGAAACCAATTCTTTCACACTCCATTTCCTAATAGAAAACATAGTAAAAACATAATCTTAAAAATAAATTAATAATAGATTTTATTTTTATAATAGATTTTAAAATTAATTTAATAAATTAATTTTTAATTATTCAATCCTAAACAATAATTAATCATTCATTGATTAACACTTATAATTTAAATTTTCCATTCAATAATACCAACGAAGATGTTCCAACTATCTTCAATTATAACCACACATGAACTAAACAACCAGAAATAAAGTCGAAGTTAGGGTGGGGTCGTTAGACCATGATCAAGCCCGACTAGAGGGTTGAAGCCCAAGCTAGTTATGTCTTTGGTTAATCGGTGCCCAGGCAAGTTCAAAAGTCTTGGGAGTTGAAGGAGTCGATTGCATCCATCCAGGAATTCATAGAAGGCCTTAACCCAAATCTTTGTTATAATGGAAAGAGGGTAAGTTTTAGTTATAATGGGGCAATTGCATTTTTCAAGGGGTCGGGAGCCTAGTGGGATCCAGACCACGTGGCCCTTTACATGGTTCAAGGATGATGTGGCATTATGGTGGCATGCCACATGGTAGCTGAATTTGGCCTTTTGGAGGGGCCATCATGAGTTGGGATACCATAAGATGGCGGGATCGATGGTCAATGAATTAACTCTGTCATTTTTTAAAAGGAATTGCACTCAACCACGGGTTCTCTAGAATCAAATACGGACGGATCTGAATTAGCTTCAATTGGGTATTTGTCTTTAAAGGAATTTGGAAACAATCAAATACAGAAGGAAAATTAGATTTTTTCCTGATACTTTGAGAGTTTTATTATTGTGCATATAAATGGAATCAATTTTTTCATAATCATAAGTTACTTAAATTTCAAGGAAACAAATTTATTCATAATAATAAGTTATGTGAATTTTTAATTCAAACATTTTAAGCTAGTTAATTAAAATGCATGAATGAACAAATATATAACCTGAAACTTAAGGGAAATTTAAAAGCAAGTAGAGCATCAATTCCTCTCTTTTTTTCTTCTTTATAAACGTTTTAAGAAATGGAATTTAGTTAGTTTAATGGCTGGTTGGATAAATGGCATAAAAATCTTTCAAATTTATAACCCATGATAAATTTTGTAACCTTATGTTACAAAGACAACGAGCCCACAATTTTATGCATTAGCATTGCCTTTTTGCATTACTAGGATTTGATTTTCATTTCTTTGGAGCCAATCATTTACGAATTTCCTAAGATCATCTGGATTTCACTATAATAAAAAATTTCATCTAGATTTCATTATAATAAAAAATTTACGAGGAAATGAATTAAAATAAAGTTTCAAAGAGCAACATTTGAGTAACTGAACTAGAACAATCAAAGTTAAAATGAGAATGTGATTTTAAGTATTAGGGGGTTTACGTAGTGCATTATATTAGATATCATTTTGGGATTCAACTGTGTTAAGTAAGTCATTCACGCATGACCATTTCCATGAGAGGTAGTCATAACTGACTAATTTCTCATGATTTTTGAATAGTTCACTTAGCACTCATTGCGTCGGGTGATACTCACAGGGGTTGCATCGGGAGAATGCAATTGTTTAATAAACATGCTTAAATTTCTCAATCTCATAATGAAGATAAATTAAAAAGTCCCATTTATAATTTATAGGAATGTATTATTGATAACAGATCATGATTTAGTTAGAAGAATTAGAGCTGTTACAGTTTTAGAATTAGAGTATTTGGTATTAGATAAATATTTCTTCCATGTGTTATTGTCAGAATCTCACAATAGAATCTTGAATGAATCTACTTAATAATTATTGATAATTAAATTAAATTTCTAGAAATTGTATTCGAAAATAGACATTCTTAATGATGAAAATTCTTAACTTATAAATAGGCTTTGTTATAATACTATGAACCTATAGAAAATGTCCAAAAAAACATAAATTATACTTATGAATTATATAGCAATTGTTTTAATCAATCAATAAATCTAAATCGTTAATCTATAACTATTATTAAGAATATTAGTATTTCAAAAAATTTAAATCCCCAACTTACATTAAATAATTATTAACAATTCAATTAAAATTATAAAAACCATATTCTAAAATACAAAAAATAAAATATATATTATATATCAATATATCACCAAAATTATTACTCATCGTCAATCTCTCTTAAAATGCACTTTGTGATCCAAACTGGATGAAACTAGGTTGAATATGATTCTCTAGAAAAGAATTTACCCAGGAACTCAAACACTTGGCCAACTAGGTGACTAACATGACTGCAGCGATGATAAAGATCCACCGTAGGTGAATGACATGACCGCATCGACGATAAAGATCCACCATAGGTGAATGACATAATCGCAGTGACGATAAAGATTCACCATATTTTCGGTAAGTCCGATACTTATGAAATTAACATCTGTATTGCTTCAAAGACTATCAGATATCGGTTGTTGGAGCCGTGGTAGGGGTTGTCATGTCCATATATCATCCTTTTACAGGAAACTATGCGCTCGGTTCCACGTGTGATAAATTATTTCTCGAGGATGCTTCCTGATTGACATATGGTTGCCACAGCTGTGGTTGGTCTTTCCGGAGGACTAGGGGCTCTATGGGGTATTTTTCATGTTTTGCCAAAATCCTTCTCGATGTACATATCAGAGGACTTATGGGGCGTATCCATATTCTAAATATGTACGCCAAATACAAGAATAGAGTTGTTTTCTGGGACAAATTGATTGCGTCGGGGATTTTGGAGTGGTATCCCTCATCATTGCGGTGATCTAAATTGCATAATTGTCTTGGACAAGGTGTGGGGGCGCTCCAGGAAAGTCAACCCTATGGCAGAGGTGATAAGAGAAACTATTATGGACTGTAATTATGTTGATATATGCCCTTATGAGGTTCCTCCAACATGGTACAATGGTAGAGCGGGGATGGCTTATGTTGCGAAGAGGTTGGATTGATTCCTTTTGCATGAGCAGGTTGTGGAGAGACTCGGGAATGTCAAATATGAGGTGATAAACAATCATATCTTTGACCATAGGCCCATTATCTTACAATGGAGACGGGGGGAGTTTAGAAGTGGTTTGCCTTTCAAATTCAATTGGATGTGGTTGGATGACCTAGATTTTAATGCCACTGTGTGCGATGTCTGGACCCATGATGGGGTACGGGACTCATCTCCCATGGCGCATATCCTAGATAAGCTTGGGGTTCTTCAGATGGAAGTTAAAGCTTGGCAGAAAAAGAAGGAATATCAAATGAATAAGGATCTTCATGATATTTTACAGGAACTGGATGTTATTTGTTCCCCATATGAGTGCACACTTCCTTCCCGATGCTACTCAAAATTGTATACATGAACTAGAACTAAAAAAGAATCATATTCTTCTTATTAATGAATCTACTTGGTGCCTTAAGAGCATGGACATTTGGATTTGTGAGGGGGGACCAAAACAAAAAAAAAAAATCATAGATTTGCAAATCACAGGAGAAAAATAATTTCCATCTAGGAGATTATTGATTCTGATGGGAATCAGGGTCAGTCGTAGAGGGATATTTGCAATGTTGTTGTTTTACATTTTCAGGAGGCCTACAATCAAAGAGAAGCGGCTTGTGCTGAGGACCAAATCTAGGGTGTGGAACTATAACCCACCATGTTTGATGCAGATGCAAACTCAGAACTATTCAAAGGAGTATCAGAGGCGAAACTCCTTGCGGTGTTAAAATCGTTTAAGGGTGACAAGAGTTTGGGTCCGGATGGGTGGTTGGTGGAACTATTTACTCACTTTTTTGACCTCTTTAAACATGATCTTCTTGGCATGGTGGAGGAGTCGAGGTCCAAGTGATACATTCACCTGCATATAAACTCTACATATATTTCCCTCATTCCAAAATGGATCCCCTCTAACACCTTCTCTAATTTTCGGCCCATTTCGCTATGTGACCTTGTTTATAAGGTTATATAAAAAATGATTGCAAATATGATGAAGAGTACCCTGTCGAGATGCATAACTCCTGAACAATTCATCTTTCTTCAAAATAGAGAAATCGATGATGCCGTGGAAATTGCACAAGAATGCATGCATTCGATACATACAAAAAAATTAAATGCTACTATCATGAAGGTTGATTTACATAAGGCATACGATAACCTTGACTGGGGGTACCTCAAACTATTTCTTCATGAAATTGGGTTACAGTCTAGATGTGCGGAGTGGATAATGGCATGTTTTACAAATGTAAATTATGTTGTTATAATAAATGGTTACTCCTCAAATTTCTTCGAGGCGGGGAGGGGCCTCAGACAAGGGTGCTCACTTTCGCAAATATTATTTATTTTGGCTATGGATGGGTTGAGTTTGCATATAAGAAAAGTGGTGGCAGAGGGATGGTTTCATGCTCTGAACATGGGACGTGACATTAAAATCTTGCATAGCTTCTTCGTTTATGATGTTCTTATAAAAGGGATGCTCAATCGCTTTGAACGGTTGTCACTATTCCATGTTTTTTCTAAATTTGCAAATGCTATAGGTCTATATATGAATCTTCTCAAGTCCATTGTATACCATGACATATGTGACATGGAGATTATTGCATATATTCACAGGATTTTTGGGGTGGCTGCGGAATTGATGATGGCAGGCATGAAATATCTTAGATACCATATTAAACCATGTAGCTATACGGTTATGGATTGGATGTGGCTTGTGGATTGATTTTATAAAAGGAATCCTGGATGGGAGTTCAGACGCTTATCATTAGGGGGTCGTATCACACTGACACAAGCTGTGCTCATGTAGTTGGGTGTATAATGGGCACATCTATTTCATATCCCACTCACTATTATCAAGCATCTTAATTGGATTATGGAAAATTACATCTCGTCTAGATGCACAAAAAAAAAAAAAAAAATCATTTAGCCAAGATGTCTCAAATATCACTTCCAAAGAATATAGGGGGCTGGGGGATAATGAACCTGAGAGGCTTCGGTTGGGCGTCATCGCTGAAATCTCTATGTAGGGGGATTTTTGGAAATGGCACTTGGGGTAAGATCATTAGGCATAAGTACCAAAAGGATCATGATTTTCTAGTCTGGTTCCGTAGAGGGTGTATTGGGATCACATCGAGTTCGACCATCTAGCTCAACTTCACAAGAATATGTAATCTATTCATTTAGAATATTGCATGGTGTATGGGGTCGGGGCACAAGATTATTATTGGATATGACTAGATCTTTAGTACGAGGGTGGATTGCTGCATTCCAGATGATTTTATACGTTGTATTAATAGTCGTGGGATATTTTTTTGGCACTAAGTAATATCAGCATGGCTGAGATCTTGCCCGCATTTGAAATGTGTAGAGGAGCTGGGCTTGTATGGGTAGATGGTGAGGGAATGGAATTAGATATGTGTTGGCATGAAATTTTTGGGAAATTTTCGGGAGGGGAATAGGGACCACATTGCCTTGACGGGCAAGATGATGGCGGGGAATATTATGGTTGTTGATATATATACCACTCTTTGTCGTCAACAAATCCAACACTAGGAGAAATGTGGTTTCTATAATTTCTGGAAAACAAAAATTCCCATCAAAATTATCCTCTTCTTTTGGTTGGTATGGAAAAACAAAAACCTCAAATGGGAAAATCTCCAAAAGAGATATTGGCATGGACCGGGTAATTTTGTGATATGCAGGGATGCGGAGGAGAACAATGGTCACATGTTTCTAAATTTCCCAAACATTGTACATGTATGGAATAAACTGGTTATTTCTATTGGCTTCCCTTGTAACCGCTTTGAAAACATGACTGCATGTTTGCATTAGTGGAGTCGAAAAAAATCCTCATGGAGGATTATCCCCCCAATAATCTTCTGGGAGATATGGAGATGGTGCAACAAAAATATTTTTGAAAACTCAAGGGATAGCTTTATGCAAGTTTTTGATCGCACCTTTAGTTGTTATTCTAGTGGAATATCACTCAATACTGGGCCAACGAAAGTCATTCACAAGTTGTTGGGCCCACGGATGGAGTATTTGGTTGGTTTCTTTGACAGAGCGACACATAGAAACAATTATGGATGCGGTTTTGGATAGCTATTACATAGGATTAGGAATTTTGGGTACATTGGGGTGCGGGCAGTGGCACGAACACAAGGGCTGAAGCGATGGATCTTTGAGCCCTTCTATGGTTCACACATTTCTTCAACATCCCTGCCATTCATATATTCAAGACTCAAAGATTATCATTGATCATGTGAAGGGATGCGTAAAAATCAACCAACAAATGCTCCTCAAATGGCTAAGAAAAATTGACAATCTTTGGTCCTCCTTTGGAACTTATTCGATTATGCACATTGGAAGGGACTTCAACCAAACTAGAGATCGACTATCGAAGAAGAGGCTACAGGAACAATTGGGTCGTATACACATAGAAATCAAGTTGGGAGACACCATATTGGATGCTGGGGTGTATCCTTTTGCTGGGTAGCTACAGTTTCATTTTTTGTATACTCACTGTTTCTTCTTTTGATACTCCTTCTGGTTTTATTTTCCTTGTGTGACTACGTGATAAAATTATATGGGGACCTGTGGATAATATGTATATCTCCACATGGTGCACTGGATGATGTTTTATTTTTTTGTACAAATTGGTTACATAACCCATGTTTATATATGAGTATCACTGTAGATATCATGTTACATACAGGTATATCGATGTTTATATGTTAAATCTTTTTTGTTGTGTAAGAAGTGAGATGAAAGCCTAGAATGATATAGGAAGGCTATGCTATGGGTATCAACAAAGACATTATATGTATCTTGAACACTTTTTTCTTACTGAAAAAAAGAAAGAAAGAAGAAGAAGAAGAAGAAGTGTTGAAGCAAATTGACTTCTTGATCGCCTTCACAAGCAAATTAGTCCACTTTTATATAAATAATGACAAATATAATTATAGAAATATGCTGAATGTGTACTTGGAGACAGTAATTAATCAGTTGTATCCGTAATTCATTGGCTACAATTATTACTCAACTGAAAGTGGAATTTAAATAAAGCCACGCTGATGGATGTCACTAATATTTTATAGCTAATTGCAGTTTCGAATAGATTTGCTTATTAAATGAAACCATATATCTATATCTTGAGGGTACTGACTATGCATAATTAAGAATAATTTTTCAGATAAAAGAAAATGATAATATACATATCACATTAAAATATATAACATATAAATAGTAATTACAAATTAACATATATTTATTATTTACACTAAGATTCTTAACTACGAATATTCACTTACATTTTATCATGGATATTATTAACTTCTACATAAGCTTTCTTACAATTTTACCATGGATATTATTAACTTGTATATAAACTTTCTTACAATATCATGGGTTAATACCATGGTTTATGGATACCACATAACCAAAAACTATAACACATTTCAAAATAAAAAATGAAAAATATAAATATTCCATTTTAATTTAATTTTATAACATTTTTTTAAGTTAAAACTTAATACTTACAATAGATATACAATATAACAAGATGATGAACCATGAATATTCACCATTGCTTTACCATGGATATTATTAACTTGTAAATAGACTTTGTTATAATACCATGGGCCAATAGCATGGGTTATCAATACCTTGCCCCAAAAACCATAAAACATTTCAAAATCAAAATATTTATATAAATATTTTATTTCAATTTTATTATATAACATTTTTAAAATTTAAATATAAAAGCAAAAAACTATAGGGAGATGTTGTAGTGGTGTAAATGTTCGTAAACATTTACATGTGGGTTTAATTAAAAAATAATAAAAGGTTAAAAGTAATTTCCAATAGATGTTATAATATCCCTTAAACATTTTGATTAGTTCAAAATAAAATAAAAATAAAAATAAATAATCAATAATGATAATTATCAATAAAACATTTTCAATTGGTCAAATTACATAAAACTAAAAGGCATAGTCTAACTTATAGATGAAATGCCATTTTTCAGATCATTTATCTTGTTAATTTTAATCAAAATCCGACAAAGATTTTAAAAACTTGAGTTGAAGTTGTTTATTTTGTAGAATTCTACTGCCTCTACCATTTTTCAAGGTGTTTAATCTATTTATGCATTCAAAATTGTATCTTAAACAACAAAAAAACACAATTTTGCTTGAGATTATATCACTAGATGGCTATCTGGTCTACCTAGTGCCAAGAGATCAAGAGATCATGCAAACCTTTTTTTAGAGTGAAAGCAGATTTGATCCCTCTCCACTCTTGGTAGATTTAGAATTAAAATAGATCTAGGTTGGTTATTTCAAATATCATCTAACCACTATTATAGTGTAATTAGATCTCCTATCTATATAAATTATTTCGAAATATTCTTATTAACTTAACCATTATATATATATATATAATGTTATACCATTTTTGGCCATGCAGATATTTCAGAATACATTATTTTTATCTATTTTAATAAAATTAATAACACATATTTGATTTTGGGATATATTATTGATTAATAATAAAAATATTTTTTCTTTCTTAAGTTTTCATATAAACACTGAATGGGATAAATTAAAATCTAACTTATCTTAAAAGGATTTCATTTACTAAGAAATAGGGTGCAGTCTAATTCATAGATAAAATGATTGTTTTCAAGTCTATACAATTTCAAGTAAGATTGTGATTTCTAATGTTTAAAATATATTTTTGATTGCATAAATAGATTCAATGCTCTAAACACATTTTGAGCATTAAAATTTTACAAATTAAACAACTTAAGTTTTTAAAAATCTATCAAATTTTAGTTAAAATTAACTTTAAAAAACCCTAAAAATAATTATTTTATCTATATTAATTAAATAAAGCAAATATAAATATAATTTTCACCCAAATCTAAAATTTTAACTATATATTTAAATCTTTGTATAGTATAGAAGATATTTCAATGTGTATTTATTATAAGTGGTGGCTTAACTTAAGTTTTCGCTTTTGTATATCATATATGATATTTTAATATGTTTTCATTAAAAATATTGAATTGGTCGAGTAAACATTAATGATGTTTTGATAATTAACTTTAAGATTGATAACGTTTTGGTTAAATGTTAACATTAATGTTCTCCTCGGAACTATATTTCAACTCCAAAATAAATAAGATTATATTATACTTGAAACCTAGTTTCCATCGCCTACGTTACAAAGACAACTTTATAAAATAAACCCAAAAATAATATTGTGAAAACAAATATTGATTTTTTTAAAGTTAAAACGATGTGTGCTTTTATTTATGTTTTTAATATATTTGATTTGATAGAAAAGACTAATTATTTGAGAAGGGTATATTCTTTTAAAACACTCATTTAAAATTAATTTATAAATATTGAATTAATTTAATATTTATCATTAATCTTAAAAAATTTCTTAATAAATTAATATTTTAAAAAGAATAAAATCTTAAAAATAATTTGAAAATATATAATAATTAATAGTAAATTAGTTTCTTTCGCATGTATTATAAATAGCGATTTATAACTCTTAAAGAAAACCTTAAAAGCATAAAAAAATTCGTAGATCTTTCGATTTTATGAATTTATTGAATTTGTTTTGTAATATTATTAATTGTATTTTTAATAATGTTTTTATATTTTAAAATATTTTTTAACACATTAAAGTTTTATTTAATAAAATAGAAAACGAATTAATAATTTTTAGGTAGTAAAGTGTTTTTCTTTGAAATCAAACTTAATCTTACTCATCTAGAGATTTAACTACAAATTATAAAACTGAGATGCGACCCAACAGATCGACCTCACCCTTGCCATCGCTCCACGCTATGCTACTTCCAGGTGCTTCTCCAAGTGGAGACCTCGCACTTGCCCTTGCTCGGCGATACTTCTAGGTGGTTCTTGGACTGGAATGGAATTGATCATCTGTGATATTTGCATTCACTCTCTGCATCAATCGAAGGCTTAAAGTCGGATGTCGCGGGTGTGGTGGACGACAGATAGGCTTCAAGAAACTGCTATTGTGGGAAAGAGAATTCGGCTCCCTTTCTTCTTCGTTTTATTTCAGGCTTAGGAATTTGGGTTTTTTGGTGTAGCTTGCTTCAAGATTTCTATGTGTTGGTTTACCCATTTCCCTTTATTACATATAAGGGACAAGTGGCTTATTTGATTAAAAAACCAGGGGACATAGGCTCTAGAATCCATGAAATTTTATATAAGTTCATTAAATCGACAATAAATTTGTTTCAGAACGATGAGTTCACAGAATCAGGGGACAAATTACATTATCCTCTCAGTGGAATCAAAGGAATTGTCTATATAGTCCTTTTTTGGAATCAAACCTAAATCTTCATCTAGGGTTTTAATAATATAGGGCTTTAATATGAAAGACTTCCATTTTGGAGGATTTTGCAAGGAAAGACACTAGTGGAAATGGATCCTATATGGAAGATAAGGATGGAAGACACCCCTGGTTTAACGTTTAAGACTTTCAGTGGCACGATGAGTGGTTTCGTTGGGGGTATGTCTGGGGAGGTATGGTGGCCAGATGGTATAATGTGCCAAAGGTTGAAAGGAGCATTTCCCTTTCAGGTTTGATCAAGATTGTGCAACTTATGGGGAGTTATGGTCTCACATTTGCTGCAATCGGAGAGGTCTTTGCATTGACCAATCACGTGGTTGAGAAATTTCGAGAGAAGGACTTCTGGAATGGAGCCATGGGTGGCTTTGTTGCTAGCACCTCCATCTTGGGTTTGAGAGGTAGAGATTTTACCTATTCGAAAGCTCTATTTTTTCTGGGCAAAATTCTTCTAAATTCAATTATAGTGTTGATAATTAATTATTTATATTAGACAAAATGCTTACTTTCATCACTGGTAATTTTGTACTAGCGTTTCAAAATTTATTTACTCAATTAAGCTGTAAAACAAAAATTCCATTAAGTGGTACAGTATAATAGGATTCAAACACAATCTCATTGTTCAACAATATCACTGCTCCACAATAACATTCAACACAGTTTTGTAACAGTTCAATAATGCCAATACAACCTGGGTTCAACAGTTGCAGTACAAATGAACTCCACAGACTTTAAAAATAATTCAAATCCAACTATTCTGATCCATAACTTTGAAAACTATTCTACTAACATTATCCTGAACATACCCAACTAGGATTGATAATTTTCCTGGCTCTATATACGGCTTCCTTCAGAGCTCTCTAAGCCCTTTTTACTGCTCGTAAGCTGCCTTAGCAGTTCTCGGACTTATGACAAACGTAGATCAGATGAGGTTCTTTGATTTGTTGATGGCAAGTGGAGAAAAGGGGTGATGTTTACTTCAGGAAAAGATGCAGTCTCAGATTTGGCACATACTTCACCTCAATACCTTAGACATATTGCGAGTTAGACCCTCCCACTTCCTCAGGAACTCTCTTTTATTTAGAGGGCCTGCATTATATTCCAGGGCCCTGGATCTGTGGAAATCGACTTCAGGAAACCCTTGATATCAATCATAAGGTAGCAAATGATATTCTGACCCTCAGAACATACCCAGTCTGCTACATGACCATGAGATGATTCCAGGAGGTCTCGCTCAGCCTTAAAAGGGCTTGGATTATCACCACTAGATGCCTTGGACTGTCACAGGTACACTTCTAGACTTCGGTTTGTCGTGGGATGGCTACAGGAATTGTGATCTATTACAGAATGGTTGCTCAGCCTCAGGGTATGTGATCTGCTTCAGACAATTCTTTTCAGGATATGTGATCTGCTTCAGACAATCCTCCTCAAGTGGATGTTGCCTGGTTGTCTTGTTAATCTTCCTCATATTTGTTATATTGGCCTCTGGAGTTGTGATGTGTTTCAGGACGTCTTAATTTTTGCCCCACACACAAAAAAAACCCACGATAACTAAACTCAAGAAGATTTTGGTCTGTCCAATAAGTTAATAACTGAACCTCAAAGAAATTTTCCAGCTTATGTAGAGTTACATACTTCTTTGCCACAGGTTTTCCCAAACTTAATTCGTTGCTCCTTTCAATAATTAAAACCCTGTTGCCAGAACAAGAGACCAATAAAAAGAATGAAAAAGAGTGACTAGGTGGGGTGGGATCACCTCCACCGAAACTAGTCAAAGAAAATGGGATATTCAACCCTCAGAGCCTTAGGCTCAAAGGAAATCATAGACAAATGATGCAATCCAATTATGCCTCAAGTGCTTCTAGGCCTATTGTATTTATAGTTTCATGAGGGGTCCTTTTGTTTAATTAATTGAGTGATGTTCACACCAGTGACCAAACCCCACTCTAACTTTGGGTTTTTTGCCCCAGCTGCCCCAAAACTTGCCCATCATTGGGTATTTTGGGGATTCCCTTTTATCGAGGACTATAGCCTACAGGGATCTATAGGATACTTCATCCCTTGGGCCAATTAATCCCTCGGGGACATTACAACAATCCTTTCCTTATTATCATTTAGTGTGCAAATTATTCCCATGTTTAGATGTTTGCATTCTTTGATATGAGTTAATTTACTTGCATTTTTTTAGTACAAATGAAGTACTGAGTTCTTACATTCATTTTATACTTGTTGTAGGTCTAGCATGGGGACAATGATACTGATATATTTTACTCTGCAATCAGAAAAATTTGTTTCCTTATTCACATAGATTTTTAGGAAAGTCCGGTGTAATGTACAGATTTTTATTATGTTGTTTTCATGGGTCCTCCATTCTTTGATTCAAGTTTTTGACTATACTCTTTGCCTAGAGCATAATATTGTGATCTTTGTAAATGCTTCAAATAGGGAAGTCAATTGTAGACTGATTTCATATTTTCATTGTCAAGTATTTTCTTCTCATTTATCTCTCAAATTAGTTTAAGACATATCTAAACTTATTAATTTGTACATTCTTTTAAATTTTCATTTTCAGAAGGTTATGAATCTTTATTTATTATGAGTTTTGATTTGTTTTTGTAAAGGATACTTTTAATATATAAGAAAAATGTTGACATAAAAAAAAAGAAAATGAAGGGTATATACAATTGTATTTACATATTCTTAAACAAACAAAAACATTTATGGAATCAGAATAAGTGGTCGAATCTAACAATTTGGCTTCCTTAATCAACAATGATCTTTTTGCCAGCAGCTGCATATGTACCTGCTCTCTCTGTAACTGACAAAAGCCAACTGATGAACAAATTTAATTAGCAAAAACATGTTTGCAGCATAATGTTCAAATAACAAATAATGTAGAGATTCTCAAACAATGCCAGATAGCAACCAAAGAATCCTGAATCAGAGATCTAGATCCCCCCATAACATTGCCCTCCAATGAAGATGCCAGTGAAGAATACTAACCAATTGCAACTAAACATAATTGTAATTATTTATCACATTGTATCTGGCAAGCATGCACTCATCAGGGTACCTGTATTCCCATGTTTGTAATGGCGAACAGGTATCGAACAGGCAAGCATGCACTCAAGGATCAGAAAACTGTGAATACAGATTATCCCAAAAAGGGCGTTGTGTAGTAGAGGATTTTGGTTTATGTTTCCAGGGTTATCTTCTTTTGGATGTGTTTCTATTTATTATTCATATTTATATTCTTGTAGCGTGTCTGCTGGTTTTTGATGTAAAAAGTTTTGAAGTTCATGTCAGATTGTTCTTGAATTAGTGAATTCTCTTTGTTTCCTAGGGTTCGTGGTTGTTCTTGGGTTAGGATCCATGTTTTATTTCCATTTTAGTTTGTCTTAGAATATATGTCTACTTTGATTTCCTATTTTCCTTGTTCTTCAAATTTGTTTTCAAGGGTTTAGTACGGGAAAATCTCCATTTTATTTAAGGTGGTGTGATCGCAATTGCATTGCCTGAAAGTGGTTTTTTTGAAAGAGATTGATAGTAATTTTTTATTGTGGTTTTGGATTTTTTGTTTTGATGTTTGGGCTTTGGTCTTATGCTTTTGTTCTTGCTCTCTGTGCTGTAGATTGCTCTTTTCCTTGAATCATGGCTCGTATGAAGCCAACGATGGTGGTGGAAAATACACTTAATCAAGGATGCATGCAATATGGGTTAGTAATTAAATTCAAATCAATTCATTAAAACTGGGTGACAAGAATTAGATGCACTGCTATTACACATCATCTTGTTTAATACTTTCTTTTTGTTTTTCTTCATTTTGGAGGTTTTCTGCAACTATAGATATAGAGAGAGTACCACAATACAATTCTTTGTATTTGAAATTAATCTCCTGTCAATCTCTTTACGTTTTCTTCAAATCTTAAAGTCGGGAGATTTTGGAATGCTCTGAAGCCTTTTGGTTAGATTCTGTGCAGTTAGTATACATTGATTTCAAAATAAGCTCTTTATAATTTTTTCTTTCTTTCTTTGTTCGATATCTTTACTCATGGAGCTCTTTTATTTTAGTTCACTAGGCTGAACGCATTTTTTCTACTTTTGGAATATCCTCTCACTTGGAACCATTGAGTGGTGTAATGGCATCGGGCAAGCGATATAGTAGCAGAGTATTTGCTCGCTTTTTGCATTCTGTGCCAGGATGGTAGAGAAGACAAGGATCCGGGACACTCGGATTCTAATGGTTGCTAGCCTGGTTTCAGCTACTGCCCTCATCGGCATCGATGTGAAATTGGCACTTGGAGCATGCAATTGGAAATTTGAACAATTAGCCGTATGAACGCATGCCCCATATGAGTGCATGCCTGCATATTTCATATTTATTACAAAAAATATGTGGGAATATGCATACACCTCATCTCCTGTACCAAGAGAAGGGACTAGTTTAGAATTTTATTGACCTAAACATTTGGAAGTCAATATGCCCATATCATGAAAATATATGGTGAATGAAATAAATTTAACCCCGACATTTTCATGGTACTTATTTATAGCACCCTTGAACTAGTGTAGTAATGGAACTTTCTGTGAACAATGAGTAATTGTGTGCTACTGTAATCCAGTAGAAGTCATGGGGTAGCTTCTTTGTGTCCATGATCCAGCAATAAATTTGTGTTGGCACCCTTTAATGCAGTCGGTTTTATTTCAAATTTCTCTCTAACAGCGAGGTCTATAGAACAACACTTGTGTCAAAACAAAGCTATCCTAGCTATCAACTACTTTTCTTTATGATTTAGTTATTTCATTATACTAGGTATAGTTCTCTATTGAAGGAGGGGAAATTTTGGGCATTCTCCTTAATTGAAGGAGGAGAAACTTTGGGCATTCTCCTTAATTGGTAAAAAAATGGAGTGGATTCCCTCTGTTGCTAACATTAGAAACCTATAGTTGGTGCATGTGTTCTTTATGTGGAACTAATTTCAATTCTTAAATTTATCTTCTTTAGACTGAAAAACTATTACATATTATGCGGGGCTATGGTATCCCACATATTTGTTCTATTTATCCCAAATTTTGTCCATAAGCAAACCTATCTCATCTCATAGAACAAGAAAATAGGTTGTGCCAAAGTGACCTCTCTGTATTGCTAACATGAGAAGAGTATTTCTGTGTGTCTCTCTATTTTCTTCAGATTAATTTACTTTCTACTAAGACAATGAATCTCAGGGAATTGAATCTCAAGGAATTGAAGTGTGCAAAAATGGCATTCATTAACGTGGGGCTATGAAATTTCTGTTTTTAACTGTGAAGGAATTCATCCTGGTCAGTAGTTGTCCTTAACATAAATATCTAAGGTATTGAGTGTCTACATTGTTTGACATGCATACCCATACTGTATTTGGTATTTCTTCCTTCAAATAGAATGGAGATGTTCAATACACTGTTCTTTAATGTAACATTTATACCTTTTATTTATTATATATAGTTTTGATATATTCTTATTGGTATCTCCATGCATCTTACAAAGTGGTAAAAAATGTGCCATACAATGATGATTTTACTGATGTGTGTTTTCTTGACACTAATAATTGATGGCAGATGTTCACACTACCACCGGAGATGCCAAAGAAGGGCTCCGTGTTGTAATGAAGTCTTTGACTGTAGGCATTGTCATAATGAGGCCAAAGTATGCTTCTTTTTCTTTACTTCATTCATAGCTATTTCAAGTTCAACGGTTGTGTTTGGTTTATATACTTGTTAAAATAGAACTAGAAAATTATGTCTCTTCTAATTTCATTTGTGAGGGTATAATATGGACTGATCTCATATCTGAACAGAATTCAATGGATGTCCATCCACTTGACAGACATGATGTACCACGCCATGAAGTTCGAAAGGTAAGGTTCTATCTTGTTTTCCAGTTAGATGTTATTCATTATGATGTTTGTCTTAATGCTCTGAACAATATGTATTCTTTGTAATTAGTAAAGATTTTTTAGGTTTTAACATCATAATATTTTTTGAAGGATGTAAAGATTTAACTTTTATTCTTCTCAAAAGATAAATGGTCAATTATCTAGCAAATTTTATCTAACTTGCTGGATTACTATATTGCTTTTGTTTATTTATGGTTATTCTCATATGTTTACAGTATATTGCTATTGTTATTTATAGTTATTCTTGTATGTATGCAGGTTATCTATTCACATTGTAGAACTGAACAAGATGTAAGAGCTGAGCCTTTTTAATTTTACTAATGTGCATAAAATTTAGAGGTAAACACTATAATGCTTCTTGAGTTATTTTAAAAATGATTATGCACTGTCATTTTGTAGGTTCAGCAAAGTTGCGTTACTTGTGGTGTTTGTATGGCAAAGTACTTCTGTGAAAAATGCAATTTATTTGATGACGAGGTACATTTTTAATGCCTTTTCAGGTTTAATAGTTGTGGTTCAGGAAAACAAAGAGTTTCACTCTTACAAAATTATAAAAACATGGTTTGGATGTATACGCTTTTGGTTCTAATTGTACTTGCCACTTTGGTTTTCCAAGACTCAAAACAGCAATACCACTGTGACGGATGTGGAATTTGCAGCTATGCTTTTCTCTTTTTCCTTTGATGTTTCTCGCTCTCTTGTAAAGTAATCTTTCATGCTGTTGTGAAATGTATTAGATCTATTTCTTGGCTTTGACTTTAGCTAATTGTGTTGGTTTTTGGAACTGGCGGCAACGATAATTTCTTCCACTGTTATAAATGTGGTATGTTCTTTATGACTTCTCAAATTATCACTGCTTCTTCTCAAATTATCACTGCTTCTTCCCTTGTTTCATTGTAGTGCGAGAATGATTTATTTGCTCATATACCTTTTTCTAGGATGTTGCTACTCTATCCGCTTGAAGGATTGCCACCCTTGTGTGGAAAAAGCAATGCACCACAACTGCCCTATGTGTTTTGAGGTAGGTCACACTTATCTGCATAGTGTAGTAATTGTAGTTTTCTTTTTATAGCATAATTTAGACTGAAGTTATTTAGATATCTGAACCCTCGTCTGTTGACTGCTTTGCAGTATTTATTCGACTCTACAAAGCTTATCAGTGTATTGCCTTGTGGTCACACTATTCACATGCATTGCTTGAAAGAGATGCATGAGCATCTTCATTAAGTTTCATATGTGGCCTGTTTTGTGCTCTAGCTCACAACCTCTTGTTATGACTTCTAATTGAATGGGTCGACTCGAGCTAATTGTAGCTGCTCATTAATATGGAACTTTTTTCCATTCGAAGCCATGTTTTTTGAACCCATACTACATGTTGATGCTTGTTAATCTCTTCATTATTATATGGTATAATTATTGTTTATCAATGTTTTGGAACCCATACTGCATGTTGATGCTGGTTAAGCTCTTCATTATTATATGGTATAATTACTGTTTATCAATGTTGAAGTGTTATATGTGTCTTCATGTATAAATTTAATTTGTTTTTTGGTAGACAACATTCCTCGTGATTTATATTTTGCATTTTCTATTACTTTACACTGATAATATTCTGCACTTTCTATTACTTTTCATTGATAATCGACCGCAATACAAGATGTTGTATGACGATGTCTTTTATCAATGTTGAAGTGCTATATGCGTCTTCATGTATAAAACTGGTTGTTGAACAATAATTTATCCTGTCTGCAAGAGAGGGTTGTTTTATCTTGTCTGCAAGAGAGGGTTGTGCATCTGCCAAAATTCTTCATAGTGGAACTTGTTTATATGTTTTTTAATAATTGACTTTGAAGTTTACAAATAGTTGGATGGATTTTGTTTGCTAGACTAAAGGAATTATTCTACAAATCCACTACAGTTGTGAGCAATGAGTATTTATAATTATGTTATTAAATATTTTGATGGATTTTATCAGCAAGGCTGAATCTACTATTTTGTAATGCACAATAGTCTTGCGATGTGTTTGCAAAAATATGTTCTTGAATATTTGCATGGATTTTATCTATCTGACTGTTTATCTGTTGGACTGAAGTGAGTGATTATGGAATGCTTAGTGGTTGTATCAATTTGTTTGGAAAATTTTGATTTGAATACTTGGGAAGAGATTAGTTTGCAGTGCGTGGCAGTTGTCAGCAATCTGTTTGCAAAAGTGCGAGTTGTTGCAATGCTCAGGTGGGAAGTTTCTTTTGGAAAATTGTTTTGCCATTTTTTTGTGATGGTGTAGTTTTAGCTAGTATTCATTTTTATTCCTTGTGAAATTTTATTCATTCTTTCCATATGGCCAATTCATTGTTCGTTTGTTGTTTCCGTCTCGTCATGGCCACACTCGGCGAGCCACACTCATTATTGTCAATATAGTGCATCTCGACCACTTTGTCAATTTAATGATGACTTGAAGAAACTCTTCAAGTGTCATGTTTTGTTATCCAATGTGAATTTTTATGTCTTCTTCCCATGTGGCCAAACCATTGTCAATTTAGTGCATCTCGACCACCGTGTCAATTTACAACACATTTTGGTTGAAGAGTTTCATGAAACCTCATTCCCAGTTTTCAGGAATCATTCATTTTCAATTTTCCAACCAAATTACTTTTTAAATAAAAGAATGAAACACTTGTTCTCAAATAAAAACGTTCTCACGTAAAAGATAGAAATACTCGTTCTCAGTGTTCTACCCAAATTTGAAGGGTTACCGCCAAGTTTGAAGGTTTTAACGCAATAGAATTTTTAATGCTCAATTTGAGGGGTCTAGTTTTTTATTGGTACTACAATTCTTCTGAATAATGGAAATTTCCAGCTTATTTGCTTATATCAAACATTTGTGTTGGGTTTCAACCAATTAACATTTCATTGAGTATGTATTTACAAATCAATGATTTTGGGATCAAATCCCACAAAGCAATTCTATATATGCTCCTCAAATTCCTTCAAGCTTTTGAAAGTAAAACCAATGAATTATCAAATTTTACTATAATAAAAAACAATTAGAAAGTCTTTAGCCATCCCAAATTGCTCATCCTTTAGGCTTGAGCCAACATCTCTTCTAGAAAAATTCAACAATTCCAGGTTAATAATCCTATCGACTTATCTTTGTACCTTTTGGGAAAATTGCTAACAAGTTGTCCCACAAAATGTGTTTCACAGTTTCTGCTTTCAGACAAGAGAGGAAAAGCCTATTTGAAAGACCTTGAAGATGCTAGTGAAGAAAACCAACCAATTGCAATTGAACCTAATCCCAACAAGACCTTGAAAACATGTTGTCCCACAAAATGTTCTTCACAGTTTCCGCTTTTGGACAAGAGAGGCAAAGCCTATTTGAAAGACAGGAGGGATGCAACTCCCTATCATAAACATGATATCATCTGTGAGTACAATGTGAATTATGGCATCCCACTTCCTGACACAATTTATGTTTTCGTATGTTAACTCATGCAGGCATTGTTGTACCCTTGTCATTTTTTATCCTATTACTATTGTTCCTTTTTCAAAAACTCGGTACAAGTAAAGTTAGTTTCATGTCTCAACCATAATGATTGCCTAGTTCGTGACCAACATCATGATCTGACTGTATAATATTGTGAAATATTATCTTGGAGAATTGAAGGCATTCAACCCATATTATATATATTATTACTTTCATGAATATCATAAACAAGGATGGGTGATGCTTTGAGGTGTAGTCTTATGTATAACAGGTATTGATTATTCTCATGATGATATGCGTCTCATTTTATCATATAATATACTTGGAATTGTTTTCTAACTCAATTGATAAATCCATACCAATGATTTTCTCAAACAAAATTCATAACTTCATCCCAATTATTTATTTTAAAGCTATACAAATAGAAACACTAACATCAGTTCTTTGTTCTAACTAGATCTAGGTGTCGAGGCCATGTTTGTAGACTTGGGCCATTTCAAAAGGAAATCAATCCAGGTCCAAGCTATATGTCAAGGACAGAATTATTAGTATTTCATCATACCTGTGTGCTTCATCATCTTTAAGTTTTAGTACCATCCAAGCTATATGTCGAGGATAGAATTATTAGTATCTCATCATACCTATGTGCTTTATCCTCCTTATGTTTTAGTACCATAATGACAAATTTGGGTTTTTTTGGTGCAACTTGCTTTTTTGTGTGTTGGTTTACCCATCTTTGCTTATCACATATACGGGACAAGCGACTTATTTGATAAAAAACCTAGGGGACATAGGGTGTACATTTTACAAAGCAATACTACAGCCTGTGTATTGGCCAATGTTCATTATTGCCACTTTAGCAACCAGTGTAGCCAGTGAAGCATTGATTACAACAACATTCTCGATCATAAGATAGTCCATGGCTCTTAGTTGCTTCCCTCGAGTAAATGTTGTGCATACCTCACAAAATTACGAGGGTTAGATCTATTCACCTGAAGTTAACTATGTTCTTATGGTTATCTACCTTCCAATTATCGTAGGATTTCGGGATGGAACACAATTTGGAAATGCATATGGTAAGAATATACGAATTTATATCTGACAACTGAATTTGGTAGTTTTTATCGATTATGTTGAGTTTCGAAGGATAATTTTAGGTGTTTAGTGGTGCAGGGGTTGCAGTTGTTGGGGTCATGTTCATTACGACGTACGTAGTAACCTTGGTCATGCTTTTGGTTTGGAACATGCATATTTTTCTTATAATACCCTTCACTCTGTTTTTTGCTATCTTTGAAGGAGTTTATCTATCATCTATAAGGTGCCACAGGGAGGTTGGTGTCCCTTCCTAATTGCAACAATTTTGGTCATGCTTGTGGTGTGGAACATGCATGTTTTTCTTATACTACCCTTCATTCTGTTTTTTGCTATATTTGAAGGAGTTTATCTATCATTTGTATTGAATAAGGTGCCACAGGGTGGTTGTTTTTCCTTTGTCATTGCAACAATTTTTCTGACCATAATGTTCTCTTGGAAATAAGGAAGGTAGAAAAAGTATAAATATTTAGCACGGAGAAAACTCAGCATAGAGGGTTTGAATGGATTGGTTGTCGGGGTGAATTCACTTGTACCAGGAATTCATTTCTTCTCCAGTGACCTTATTTCTGACTTACCACCGATTATTGAGCGTTATGTAAAGAATGTGGGGTCTTTGCATGAAGTTCTTATCATTGTCACCATAAGAATGTTTCCAGTGAAGACATTACTTTTGTCGTAGAGATTTATGGTTGGAAAACTAGAGCCAAAAGGTGTATACAAATGTGTAGCCCAATATGGTTACAAAGATGCCCTAAACATTAAAGGATCTGAATTTATCAACTAGGTTGTTGAAAGCATAAAATACTATCTCAAGCATAGGGGAACTCATTCCTCCTCACATGACAGAAGTTATGCAAGCATAAATACAGTGGAAGAAAGTAACTACTCTTAGATGAGGAATTGTAGTAGATTGAATTGGCAAAGAATACAAGGTTTGTGTATGTTCTAGGAAAATTCACATTGAAGACTAATAAGAGCACTGGGCCTTTTGAAGGATCACTGATTGACAACCTCTACAGGGTTCTCCAAAACAATTGCAGTTTGACTATGTCTCCCTACAATATACCACATGTGCATTTACTTCAAGTCAGAATGGTGCAAGAAATTTAGAGTTCGTTCATAGAAAACTATTAGAAGACAATGAAATTATAAGCTTTTACTCATAATAAATCTTTTAGGGCTGTAAAGTTCCTGATCACTCGAAAATAAGATATAATTTTGTACTATTGTTACTATTTTAATAGATTTATAAGATTTCAAAATGCAAATTTCTGTTGAAATCAGAAGAAATAAGCATTGAGTTTTTTACCATTTCTGCAGTAAATCATGAATCATTTAGAGTGAACTGGTACATACATGTTTAATCTTTTGTGATTGGTGGAATGGAAAAAAATGACAACAGCTTATTACTTTTCAGTTTCAATCCGACTTTTACAGTAAGGCTCTTATCTTTTGATGAAATGCAGAGGCTAGTAAATTAAAATTTTCAAGAAATCCCAGGTAGAGTTTGTTAAGAGGGAATTTTAAATTTTAATAGCAACTCATTTTTATCATTTGTCCTCGGAAATTTGTACACTCTCGAGTTATCTAGGGCTAAGTACCAGTTCATGTGTTACAGGCCCAAGCCACCAAACAACACTTTTACGATGTTGGGTCCCTTCAAATTCTGAATCTAAGAAGCCCCATAGGAGAAACAAAATGAAAATGATAACTAGAAAATCACTCTTCTTGTCTAAGCCACCAAAAGGGACCAATCCTAGTAAGGCTTAAGGAGGACCAACGATAATTATAAGGATCCAACACTTCCACTATACTCTCTACAGCTTCCATGCTTCCACTATACTCTCTATTGCTTTATGATCCAATATGTTTCTCATCCTACCTTTCCATTTTGTTTTGAATGTGGAGTCTTTACAGCTTGCAATATAGTATGCTCTAAGCCCCTGTAGCAATATTCAAAATGTGGCTAGAGTTGTTTTACAGTATCTATAGATGACAGTATGAAAAATTGTTTTATTATTATTGTTTTGATTTAATGTTTCATTATGCATACTAAATATTTTTTTCATATAAAACCAAATTTTAAATGTTTACTCAGTTACAAATACTACAACACATACCCTTTTTTTGGATTGATGTTTATGAGTAGTTGGCCAAAACTTGCCAAACACTTCAATTTCTTTTCCAAAATTTCAAAAATGCCCATTCGAAAAACCTTAAAAATAATGTACAAAAACATGTTCACATAAACAACAACTACTACAAGGATAATGGATAACCTCTACCTGACATTAACTATAACTCATTATCATCCACCCATGCTTTCAAGAATGTCCATTCACATGTTGCTATTCTTCCACACACTACTATTACTTACAAAATATCCATATTCAAAACACACTTAACTAATAGTTTTAAGTGTAACTCAATATCATCCACCCTTGCTTTCAACAATGTCCATTCACATGTCACTATTCTTCTACACACTATTATTTACAAAATATCCATATTCAGCATACACACAACTAACAATGTCAATTGCAACTCATTATCATCCACCCTTGCTTTCAACAATTTCCATTCGCATGTCGCTATTCTTCCATACTCTATGCCTTACGGTGTTTCTTTTGCAACATCAGGTGCAAATGCTAGTTATTTTAGATCTGAGACATATAAATGTCTTTAGAATTAATCATATTCTTAGGATTTGGTCGATGTTTCGAATCAACTAATGTGATTTATCCTCAAGACCAGTGGAAAAAAATCACACAATCTTCATAAATAAATGGTAGGGATGCATCATTGCCCACGGTTAGCCGTTGAAGACTAGCCATTGGACATGAGTTAAACATGTCACTAAAAATCCTAAAAAAGAACTATTTAATATTTTAATTAAATTATGTAATAGTCTAAATTAGTTATAAAATCTATTTAATATTATAAATTTGGTTATAAATTAGTTTTAGGAGCACCAATAACAATAATATAGTTAAGCAAATAAAAAAAATAAAAACAAGTTTTAGTAAAAATAGTTATTAAGATGTAATATTAGATCATAATAAAATTAGAAGTATTAAAAACATGGTTATTATTTATTATTAATCCATTTTTATAAATTTATAATTAATATAATGATTATTATGAAACAAAATTAATATTGATCCTTATGAAACAAAAATATAATATATTATACCAAATATATATATAAAACTGAACCATCATATTCTTAATAAATAAAAAATAAATAATAATTAGCCCCAAAAAAAACAGAAAAACTATTTTCATATTTTACAAAGATCTTATCGATTATAATTGGAATATTTACCAGATATCCGTGTGGGTTTGTATTTTTTATTTTTTTATTTAAAAATGTTTTCTTCAATAATCTTATTCATTATACTTTGGAATATTTACCCGATATGCCTTGTGGGTTTGTAATTATTTATTTATTTATTTAAAAATGTTTTCTTCAATATTGTTATTGATGAATGTTTGGAAATGTTTTGGATTATATGGAACATATCATAATAATAGGTTTTGGTTTATTATATATAATATGCAACAATAATAGTTTTGGCTTATGTGCAACTCGGTTTTTCATTTTAGGAGTATGTATTGACTTGTATGTATAGTTTTGGATGTATTAGAGGTTTTGGTTTATTATATCTAATATGTAATAATCATAAGTTTTGGCTTATGTGAAATATGTTGTTAGTTTTTCATTCCATGAGTATGCATTGATTTATATGTAGTAGATTATGATTTAAATTAATAAAATATATAATAGTTGTAAGTTTTGGTGTATGATTTGTATCCATTAAGTTTTAATTTAAATTAATAAAACTTAATTTAAATTAATAAAATATATAACATTAGTGAGATTTGATGTGTATGTAGGAGCAAGTTTGACTTGTATTATATAATTAATTAGTTTAATATATATATAATAATTTCATTTTCATTAAATTATTATATAATAATAAGTTAGATAAATTTTTATATTAATTATAATATTTTAATTTTAAATAATAATTAATTACTAATCAATTAATATTATAATTCAAATTTTCATTTAAATAATGATAAGCAAAATGTTCCAAAAATTTCAATCCTAATTATTATATCAACTAAAACAACCAACCCTCTAACACTCCATTTTGAAAAACACTAATCAACTTAATTAAGAAAAACATAAAACAACTAAATAATCCATGTTTCCAAATTTTCATTTTTCTAAAAAAACATTTATCAACATATATATAAAATAATTATATTAAATATCTTTTAATTTTAACACATATAACAAAACTTCATATCAAATATCAAATTTGAGTTATATTTGAATATATTATTATATATATAAAACGGATATAAAATTCCCACGAGAATGTAACTAAATTTCAAACTTATTATTATTTTTTTGAGCTAAAATATTCTTTTGTTATTACACTTTTAACTGCACATGTAAGTACAATTAATTATATATATATATACTTTGCAATATGAATAGAGAAAGGCGTTGGAGCACACCGGCCACGTGCGCGAGATTATAGCGTTGCTCGACCACGTAATCCTAAGGAGCTAAGCTATCATTAAAATAAGTCTAAGTCAAAAAGCACACATGTTTTTATCGTAAGTCCACAAAGTGACTTTCTTGAATGTCATTTGTCAAAAAAGAAGCATGCACATAAAAGTGAGAGTTATGGTGGTATTTCATCATTCCATTACATCATTCTAAATATTGGAGAGGCCATACAACCCCTTGGAGGGGAAAAAAAGGTGTTCCTATAACATGATTTATTCTTGGTAAAATCCTAGGTGGATTTGGGAAAGGAGATATGTTTCCCCAATGCTAGGCCATAAGAGTACCTGGAGACTCCTAAGAGTAGTTGGAACTCTTAGGAACCATATGACTAATATTCCATGGGAATCTTGGGTTGAGAACTGTAGAAAGGTAGTGCAACAACTTAATGGGCTTGTCAGGCCAGGTTTGTGTAACTCTGAATGGATTGTATTTTGTGTTAAGAGAGAGGCTAATGGAATTGTATTCGAGTGTTTCTACGCCTTCCTTATTCTCTAATTTACAATATTTACAATATTTCTCAGTCCTAAGTGTTAGGTGTCAACATTCCCCTATTAATCTGAAGGGATGTTTGTGAGTGCAAACATCATTCTGAATCTTTCAAACTTTTCTCTTCCAAGTGCATTGGTGAAGATGTCTGCAATCTGCTCATATGTGGAACAATGGAAAAGGTGAATAGTATTGACCTCAACATGATGTTGAATCATATGATACTTTGTATTGATGTGCTTGGTTCAATCGTAGAACTTTGGGTTCCTAGCCATCTTTATTGCAGAAGTGTTTTCAATCAGAAGATGAGTTGAATGAACTTGTTTCTCTTGCAAATCTTCCTGAATTTTCCTGAGTCAAAAAATTTCCTTTGTTGCTTCTACAACTGCCACATATTTAGCCTCACTTGTGGAATTTGGTGGAACTAATTTTTTGTGTGACTTCGAGGAGATAGATCCTAATCCAAGACCCATAACATAACCTAAAGTAGATACTCCATTTTCTTTATCTCCATTAAAATCTGAATTAGAGTATCCAATCAAGCTGAAATCATCCACTTGTGTATACTCAAGTCAAAAGTCTTGAGTTCCTTTCAAGTACTTTAGAACTATTTTTGTAGTAGACCAATGGCCCTCACATCGCCTTTGCATAAACCTAGAGAGGATTTCAAAAGAAAATGAAATGTTAAGTCTGGTAGTAGTCAGGTAGTTGAGACTTCCTATGAGTTGTATGTACTTTTTTGCATCCTCAAATTCATTCCCGTTAGTGAATTTGAGATTTAAATTTTGTATCATTCGAGTGATCGAAGGATTGCACTGAACCATGCCAAAAATTTTCAATAGATCTCCAATGTACTTCTTTTTAGAGAGGAATCTAAAATTCAGATGTTGGATTACTTCAATACCAAGATAATAGTGAATATATCCCAAATTTTTCATTTCAAAACCTTTCCTTAGTTATTTCTTTATGGATGCGATGCAATTTTCATTGATCCCTGTCATCAAAAGATAATCTACACACACCACAAGTTATGCGATATTTTTTCCAACTTTCTTGACAAACAAAGTTGCATCATCAAGATCACAATGTTTGAAATTGTGTTTCAAAATATGCTTAATCAATTTATTATACCAGGCTTGTGATGCTTATTTGAGGCCATACAAGGATTTGACAAGCTTATATACTTTGTACTCCTGTCCCTTCACAACAAGTCCTTTTTGTTTAGAGATAAAAACGCTCTCTCAGATCTCCATTTAAGGAAGCATTTTTTACATCCATTTGATGGAATTTCCAACTCTTCTGAGCTACCAAGGAAAGGAGAGTTTGAATGGTATCCCATTTTGCTGTGGGGCCAAAATTATCAGCATAATTGACCCCTTCCTTCTGTGCAAAACCTTTTTCCACGCGCTAGGCTAGCTTTATGCTTATCAAGTGAACCATATGCTTTATACTTTTTCTTGAAGACCCACTTGCATCCAATTGGTTTGGTTCCCAATGGAGGATCAACAAGCTTCCAAGTTCCATTATTTAGCAGAGAATCATACTCTTTCTGCATCACTTCTTTTCATTCATCATGAGAAGCGGCTTATTTGAAGGAAGTTGGTTCGAGATATGTATACAAATTTGATTTACAATCATAAGAAATATCCATATCAATAGGTGAATCAGAATCATCTACATAACCTCCATTCTATATACCAAAGCTTCTTGTCCATGTCTTTCCAACCTCATGAGGATGAACAATTTCAAGTGTCTATGTGAGCCATTTTGGGGGACCTTTCTGAGATGGCACTCACTACTTAATTGACTAAGATGGACCTGAATCAAAATTTATCCTTCCAATTCTCTTAATCACATCACTCAAAGTGTCTTCTTGATCAATGGTTGGAGCTTCATGAGGGGGGGAGAGTTCTTCAGAAGGAGATTACATAGATTGATCTAGTATAGGGACCCCCCCTTCAATATGTGGAATCTCACTAGCAAATTCTTGAAAATACTTTGCATGCCAGAACTTGTCCAAGCAATCAAGTTGTCACTCAACAACATTGTCAGTCTTGGAAGATTCAAGAAAGACCACATGTTTAGATATTATAAAATTCTTGTTCACTTTATTGTACTTTGGAGGTATTTGAGTACCCCAAGAAGATACATTTTTTATTTGCACCAAGTTCATTTCTTCATTCCTTAGGAATCAAGGCATAACAGGTGGAACCAAAATCCATAAGATTCCTTACCGAAGGAATATGTCCATACCACATTTCATAGGGAGTCTTTCTTTTAAGAGCATGAGATGGATGCATATTGTTAATATCCACAACACACAAAACTGCATCAACCAAAAACATTAGCTTTACATTTTTAAAAAACATCATTGAACGTACCATATTTAAGATTGTCCTATTCATTCTTTCAACTACACCATTTTGTTGGGGATTATAAGGCATTGTTGTTTGATGTTTGATCCCATGTCGGTGAAGATAATTTTCAAATTTAATTGAAGTATATTCTTTTCCATTATTAGCACAAATGGAGCCAATATGAGATTGTGTATCGTTTTCAATCCATGCGTGAAAGTTTTTGAAAGTTTCAAAAGCTTCAGATTTGTTCTTCAATAGATATGCCCAACATATTCTAGTCTAGTCATCATGTATTTATTACCATTTGCAGAAGGAATAGGCATAGGTGTAGGTAAGTTAGAATGATGAGTTTAAGATTTCTATGTTCTCTCAAATGAGAATCATGAAAAGACTATTTGTTTTGCTTTCCTAAGATATAAGCATCACATTTCTCAAGTTCCCTAGGAATGGTTGGAAATCCAGTAACATTGTTTCTCTTTAATAAACATAGACTGTCATAGTTCAGATATCCAAATATAACATTCCATAAGAGACTTGATCATAGTGTACCTTCATCAAATTGAGTACGATATGAAAAATTTTGTGCATGAGCGGAGGTTCCTTGCAGCTTTAGAAGTCTTTTTTCTTCTACCCGAGTCATGATAAGTGAGTTTTCTGATGCTTTTCTAACCTCAATGCTGCCATCAAATATGTGTATGAAGTGTCCTTTATGGCGAATGTGAACCAAAGACAACAATTTTCTCTGCAACTCCGACAGGTAGAGAACATCATGTAGAAGAAATTCTAGGAGACCAAGCAATTTCAGCCTGATGGTGCCAAGTCCTAATGGCTTGAGTTTTGACTTGTCTACAAAGTAGACTACTCCATCAATATTGTTAGTGAATTATTCAAAGAAAAATCTTCTAAAAATCATTTGGTAAGTTATGTTGAAAATGAAACAAGAAAATCCTAATTTAACTTTTCCTTGAATTAAATTAGGGATTAAATTGTAATTCCATATCTCATGACAGCTTGTAATAGTTAACTAAGTTAATTTGACATAGTTATCTTAGTTAATTTGTGTTGAGGGTCTAATTAGAGTCATGTAGAGTGTCTCCTACAATTAGGAGCACTAGTTGATTTTATTTTGAGTCGTAATTATTTAGTTCAGTCTAGCTAGGTTAAATTCATTTAAGCTAGTTCCAACTGATGGAGGAATTAGTGGGAGATGTGAAACAGTGGGGTGTAACCAACAATAGTGGCGTGTAACCAACATCAGTGGGGTGTAACTTACTGTAGTGGAGTGTAACTTACTATAGTGGGTTGTGACTTACTGTAGTGGGGTGTAACTTAATGTAGTGGGGTGTAAATTGCAGTGGTGGGGTGTAACCTACAGTAGTGGGGTGTAACCACCACTAACTAGTAAACTGAAGATTCTCTCATAATTAACTCATGTGTGTCAGATCCGAGAAAGATCCAATTGAGATTGGAGTTCAAGGACAATGTACTATCAATTTTATAATCATATGAATTGCACAAGTGGTGCATGCAATAAGAGGAAGGCCTATGAGGATTTCACAATTCATAATTGTGGGATTTCCTAATTAAATATGGGCTAATTACCAAGGGAACTGTGCAAGGAATTAGGATCTTTGCAGGTAGCATAATTGGCTGAGTATTGGCTTGAGCTTGTTTGGGAAGTAGTGAGATAGATAGAGATAGTACAGAGGTTGCTCAAGCTTGATCAAAGAATTGTAATATTCTCATATTTTCTAATTAATGCAATATACAAATAGGAGGGTTTCTTCATTGTGGCTTTCCCTACAATATCATTTTGTTATGTTTGATTGAATTATTTCTCTTATATTCTTCATCATTTATTCTATCATTTATTGTTTCTGTTGATGAGTAGAGTAGATTCAAGTCAATTGATTTAGAATATTACAATATGAAATTTAAATCTATAAGGAATTTCTAGATGGTAAAGGAGCTGAAATCACTATAGAAGAGGATAATACAAATTTTTCTTTTACAGGAGAAATTGAATTTGTAGTATGATACTTTAGAGCTAGCAGGATGTCATTCTACGGATTGATACTCAAATATGCTCTTTAGGGTAGTTCAAACTATATTGTTTGGAAGGAAATGATGGTGGCAGTATTGGAAGACAACATGCTTAAGGAATTAATAGACAATGATAATCCTAAGCTAATTGATCCTCAGGATTTAGCAGAGTGTAGAAATTGTGTGACAAATGCGAGAAGGATTATCCTACAAGGAGTTTGAGATCATATTGTTTCGAACCTCCACAATGAGGAAAATCCATTTTCAATGTGGAAGGCCTTGACAGACCTGTTTCAAAAAATCAATAACCATGGGAAGCTAGCACTGAAGGACAAGCTCAGAAAGATCAATATGGAGAAGGCTGACTCAATACCAAATTACTTGACTAAGTTCATCCAATGTTGGGATGAGCTTGGAAGTGTCGATGTTACATTTTTTGAAGATGCTATGGTGAGCCTAGCACTTCTATGCCTTCCCAAGATTTGGTATAGTTACTAGGACTCAGTTCATGGGAGGGAGAAGCTACCAAAGTGGGAGTGATTGTGGTCTGACTTGGTACAAGAAGAGATTCAACGAAGCACTAGTGATGGATAATCATCTAAGGAAGATGATGAGGAGAATGGTGCCTTAGCTCAAAAAGAAAAGAAAGGGAAGGGGAAGTTATCCCATTTAGATTGTAGTAAGGGTGGCAAGAAGAATGACTTGTTGAAGATTAAATGTTTTCATTGTCATGAGCTAGGACACTATTGATCCAGGGATCTTTTGCATATAGATGTATCAAAAGAATCACATGTAGAAATTGCAGCTTAACATAAAATTTAATGTGCACATGAGAGAAGAAGAAGAAACACATAAGGCATGAAAATAAGACAACAATACTTGATAATAGAGCTCATCCAACTTGGACTACCCCTGCTCGATCAATGGGGAGGCCTTCATTCATTAAATGGCATGAAAAGAAGAGAATATAATCATTAGTTACATAAAAGGAGCCTTATACCTCCATTCTGAAAAATGGTCAAGAATTGGAGAATTCAGATGGAGAAACAGATAGCACCACTGTGTTTGTGGCATCGAGAAGGGTAGAAACCATATAAAAGTTTTCCAATTCAGACAAAATGAACTATCAACCCTCCTGCACTATTGCCTCGAACTGTGTGCCAAAATCCTCTCCCCCATACTTTTTGCATTCATTGGGATTTATAATAATTGCCTTGTTACAATGCCACTGAAATCAGAGTCTGTCGGATTATAATAGAATGTTGTTCTAATGGAGGATCAGTCGGGCGCGATGAATCTGCCCTTCCTTCACAACAAACCTCGAAATAGCCTTTTTTTGTTTAAACAAACAATACATGCAAAACAATGAAAAATCTCAAAACCCCGAACTTCAAATTTTATCAAATCAGATCCATAAACCCATTGGGTCTGGCCCTTTATCACTGTCGGCATATCACGCTGTCAATGGCCCATGTCGCGGGGAACCGCTGATCGTCGATATGATCTTCGCCGTTGATCTATTTTCCAATCCGATGGCTGAGATTGCACGTCACTATAGGCATATCGTAATTACTATGGCCCAGGGTTCTTCCATATGGCATATGCCGACGCCGATCGCCAATGTTGATTGCCGACACCGATCACATGTTGCCTACCTTAAGTCCCAATATCGCACATAGCCTACCCTCGATTGTGATTAGTTGGAGATCGTTGATCGGGGGTTCATCTCGTTGGCCTTTAATCCATCCTTTTGACTCCTCCAATTGCGATTTGTCCTATAAGGCTTAAAACCCATTTTTAAGAGAAAATGTCTCGTTTTTCAAAGGAACAAAGGCAGAGTCTTTTGGTGATAACTTCATCATCTAGACTCAGATTGGAGTGTCCTTTGCACCATTGGAATCAGGGCAACGAGCACTTCAATCTAATGTCAAGATACTTTCTTTTTTGCCACTTTGAATTTTGAGCTTTTCCATGCCATTGTGTCTGAAGATCCACCTGGATCAATCCTCCCCATTGAGGAGCTTTTGGACTGCCAAAAGCTTTTATTAGTCAATTAGCAAGTGAGGGAATTTTTCCCTCACTCTTTCCTTCTCCAACCATTTTGCCTTGCTAAGGTGCATCCCCTTGAAACCAAGTTGAAAGTATTCCCAGGGACGACTTAGAATAGGGAGTAGTGTGTAGAGCCCGAGTTTTCTATTAGAGGGCTTTGAAACAAAACACATCACAGATCCCTTTACATAACGAGTCACAATGTTCTTCATATGAGGCCAAAAACAAAATCTTTGTACATGACATAAAGTATTTCAACACTAAAGTGTTCAGACACAAGAGAGGTGTGGGCCTCTCGAATTACATGTACTCGTTCCCTTATGGGAATGCATAATTTGCCAAGGTGATACAATAGTTTCCCCTGCAAGTGATAGTTGTTCACCTATGAACCATGGGTTAGTTTTGCATAAATCTCCTTAAAGTCATCATCGTTAGCATATTGTTCAACATAACTTGTAAAAGACAACGAAGCATTATGCAAAATAACAAAAGTAGAAATAGGAGGGCGAGATAGCATATCGACCACTTTATTGTTAGTTCCCTTCTTATACTTTATTACCAGATGAAACTATTGAAGAAAACCCATCCACCTGAAATGACGAGATTGCTGTAACTTGGTTTGTGACTGAAGGTACTGCAAGGGCTGATGATCTATATGGATGAGGGTCTACTTGCCGATCAGGTAGTGTTTCCACTTTTTCACACTCTGCACCAAGGCATAAAGCTCCTTGTCATAAGTGGGATAGTTTATCACAGCCTGAGAAAACTTCTCAGAATTGTAGCATATCGGCTTCTTTTGGTGAATCAATACAGCTCCATGGCATAACCGTTGGCATCTATTTCAATCTCGAATGGCTATTGGAGATCTGGTAAGGCTAAGACTGGTGTGGTGCTGATATTTTCCTTCAATTTTTCGAAGGACTTATGTTGTCTTCCTCCCCATTGCAAGTCCTGTTTCACACTTGTCAGTGTGAAAACGTGCTGCAATAACAGAGAAATTGACAATTAATCTCCTCCAATAGTGGACTGCACCTAAAAGTTATAGACATCGGTTACACTAGTAGGCTTAGGCCAATTTACAATTGCTTCAACTTTAGAGGGATCAATTTTTGACTAATCATGACTAACAATATGACCTAGGTAACCTAAAGAGGTTTTCCCGAGCTCACACTTTGACAACCTTACATAGAGTTTTTCTTTTTTCAATACATCAAGCACTTTCTTCACATCACACACATGTTCACTCCAACTTTTACTAAAGACAAGTATATCATCTAAATATAAAAGAACAAATTCATCAATGAAAGGCCTAAAGAGATCATTCATGACCCTCATAAAAGTGATTGGAGCATTGCAAAGTCTGAATGGCATCACCATCCATTCGAACAACCTTTTTTTGGTCTTGAAAGCGGTTTTCCACACATCTTGCTCTGCAATTCGGACCTGGTGATAACCATTGCACAAATCCAATTTGGTGAAATAAACAACATTCTTTGACTGATATAATAAGTCATAAATGCGTGGAAGAGGGTAGTGATTTTTCACCATGATTTTGTTTAGTGCGCGGTAATCCACACACATCCTCCATGTGCCTTCTTTCTTTGGCACTAAGACAATCAATGAACCACACGGAGAAGTGCTCGGCCTGATGACCCCTTTGTCTTGAAATTCCTGCACATGATTTTTGATTTCCTCCATCTCAATGGTCGACATCCTGTACATGGCAATATTTGGTAAAGGAGCATCATGCTGCAAATGGATCTCATGTTAGATTTCCCTCTTCGGAGGCAATCCCTTCGGTTCCTGAAACATCTCATCATAATTAGAAATTAATTCACATAATTCTTGTTTATGTTCTTGATCACAACCTTGGACAGAATCAACTACTTTTGCATCTTTTCCCCTTACAACCATAAGCATGCAACCCTTATTGGAATTCACCAGCCTTTTCATTTGTCCTGTGCTTACAAGGCTGACATTGATTTTAGTTTGATGAGCCCTTATTATATATTCTACCCCATCTTTTATGATTTCGTATTTGTTTTCATGACGGAAAAAGATTGTCTTTCTATCATATAGATACAGACTCCCTAACACCATGCCACAAATGTCCAGTGGTATCACATCAAGTTCTACTTCATCCATTAGCTTAGAAGCGATTACAGATTTTACTTTACACTGCTTGGTTACATTCAGTTTTGCTTTATCATGTATCCATCCAAGCGGGTAAGGTTTCAGATGTAGTTTTGTTTCTAAGTCGAGTTTCTTTACCAAGGATTCTACAATTAATTTTGCTTGGGATCCAGTATCAAATAGATTTTCCTCTTTAGTATGATTACAACAACTATGATATGAAATAGCTCAATTCTCTTTCGATCATTAGGAAGGGACTCATTTATATAACTAGTGCCTTCATGTGATTCATAATTAACATGAGGTGTAAGAATACCTTTTGTTCCTGTTACTGTGATTAATGATTCATCCCCCGAATCAGATCCAAGGTCTTGCAACGGAGTTACCACTGTCTTTTGCTTGCCTTTTCCTCCATACTTCTTCAGTCTCTTTTCTGGAAGTTGTTTCCAACAGTGATCATCATCATGACCTTGCTTTTTGTAGTGATTGCAATGTGACCTTTCTCCTTCTTTGGTTGTTGTCGTTTTATTCTCCTTTCCTTTCCATTTCGCTTTAGATTTTCCATTGGGAGGTTTGAACGGTGGTTTTCTAGAATGATCACCTCTTTCGTTTTTGCCCCCATTCTCAATATGAATTGCCTTCACACTGGTGGAGTCAATAGTAGTTGGTTCAAACAAAAATAACGAATGCCTAATGTAACTATGTAATGAGCCAATGTACTTAGTTACTACTTTAGGTGTATCAAGTGCAATAACCAAATTAAGTGCTTGCTCTTTAAACTCCTATGTAAAACTTTTAACATCCTGACCTTTTCCTTGCCTTAAATACTGCCATTTCATTAAACCTTTTTGCTTGTAACCCAAGGGATAAAACTGTTCCTTTAACACAAAAATAAAATCAGGCCATGAGGAAAAAAGGTTAACATTCTTACTGCTTTGCAATTTTCTCTCCCACGAAATGAGAGTGGTGTTGCTCAGCCGTAGAGAGGCTAGTTGAATGTTTGCCTCATCCTCCATGATCTATTGAATCCTGCAGTAGACCTCAATCTGCCTAATCCAATTATAAAGCTTCTCTACATTACTTTCACCATTAAACATGGGAAGATCAAATTTGACTTCTAATTTAAAGAAAGATTTCTTAGATGCATCCCTTGAATTTCTACGATTATGGTGGTGAGAGGAGGAAGAACTTTCACTCGTGGAAGGAGAAGGAGGGGGTTCTTCTCCACCATTTCCATGTGCTGAACCTTGTTCTTCTGGGTTTCTCTTTTCTTCTTTCTCCAGCCTTGAAAGCAAGTGACCGACATTCTCTTCCATTGAATAGAAGGTTTTGCGAAAATTGCACTCCTC
>APFE030720550.1:0-12921 GCA_000404065.3 Pinus taeda | reverse complement strand
TTTTTTTGTTGTTTCTTCTACGGCTCGCCACTTTGGTAAATCCATCTGGAGCTGTCTTGTCCGAGGTCATCTGGGAAGAGGCATTTTTATTCTGAGGGCAATCTCTAAATAAATGGCCTAGATCGTGACATTTTCTACACCGAAATGGAACATGCTAGTAATCAATAGGCTGGATCCATTCAATATCATCATGAAAGAAACTTACCGCATCCGGCAGGCTTGATTGAGATGCATGTAGACACAGATCTGGGCATAAGATGTGTACCGGCTGATTTTTGTTTCCTCTGCTATTTTGATGAACTCTCCCAGTGCATTTCCTATTTCCTGTAAAGAATCTTCCTCCCAATACTCCACAGGGAGTGAATAAAGCTGAATCCAAACCGGAGCCCAGCTGAGATCTTCCTTATCAAGATTGAAGCGCTCAACCCATTCTCTGAGATACAGACCTGCTGCATTAAAGAAGTATGGCCCTCCGTCCAGGACCCTGTTCTTGTCCTCTAAGCAGTTAAAAATGGTTGTAAAAAAGCCTTTAGGCCCTCGTTGCAGGGTAATGTGTCCTTTTGGGCTCCATTTGGAGGCAATCCAACCTTTCAGCGCCTTCTCAGTTGGCCATAGTCCTATAAATTTGCCTATTAGCGCATGGTCCTTCATGAACTGTATCCTGGGATTGATTCTGTGGCTTGGAAACTCTACTTTCGGTCTTACTGCGGCTACTAGCTTGCATGTCGAAGAAGTGGCCTTGGGATGATCTTTTTTGTCCTGAGCAATGCCTTGATGTGAATTTTTATCTGTACTCTTGTCAGTCTGCATGTTAGTATTGTCGTTTTCTTCACTTTTGCGCTGCTCACCATCGTCCTTTGGGGGAGGTGCAGCCTCCTCCCCTTGAGGTGGAAACATGGAATGTAAGGTCGTCTGCAGTGAAAGGCAGAACGCAGAACAGCTGGGATCTGCCAATGCTGAGCGCGGTCAGGAGTACTCTGCCGCAGCAGGCTTTACAGAAACCTTAGCAGGAAGATCCTTCTAATATAAAGTTGGAGGCAGACCAAATACTTTAGGACCCACTGAAAAGCAAAGTTGGTCACATTGCAAGTCTGTCTTGGGGTGGTACACCTGGTCCAACCATCAAAAGCAACTAAACAGAATTAAGGCTTGGCTTGACAAGGCCCATACAAATATGCAAGTCACCATTTCACAGAAAATTCAACAATCTGTCTTAGAGGAAGGATCCAATAACAGGATTGAATCACTTACCTCTTGTTACCACTATGGTTTGCAGAGGGAGTTTTAGGCCTCCACCAAAGTTGTTTTACAAGCTGAATAACACACTTCTAAACTCCAAAGAGTGTATTTATACCAGGATGAGCATTCGGAATCTTGTCCCTCCACCCACAAGTCGGTACAAGGCAATATTTTTTTGGTTCCAGCTTTGTTCCTTAATAAGCAGTTAATTGCAAGATGAATTTTGTCATATCAAACATGAGAGGCCCATTGGATTGTGAAGAAGATCTAGTTGCATGATGTTGCTGGGTAACAACTATGCCTACCAGAACTGTATAGAGTTTTTCCTCCATTTATAGTCCTAATGGTCTTATTGGGCAGATTTACTTATACAAGTGCATGACCTAGTCCCTCTTAACTGTTAAATGGATTTGGAGGAGTCTTTAGTATGGTCAGGTAGACCAAATACTAGTTATCTAGTTGCATGATGTTGCTGGGTAACAACTATGCCTACCAGAACTCTATAGAGTGTTTCCTCCATTTATAGTCCTAAAGGTCTTATTGGACAGATTTACTTATACAAGTGCATAACCTAGTCCCTCTTAACTGTTAAATGGGTTTTGGAGGAGACTTTAGCATGGTCAGGTAGACCAAATACTTTAGGACCCACTGACAAGCAAAGTTAGTCACATTGCAAGTCTGTCTTGGTGTTATCAGGCGTTCATTTGCAAAGGAAACACAATTCTGAGGGTGGTACACCTGGTCCAACCATCAGAAGCAACTAAACAGAATTAAGGCTTGGCTTGACGGGGGCCATGTGAATATGAAAATCGCCATTTTCACAGGCAACTCGACAAATTCCATCTAAGCAAGACAATTCAATAACAACAGGATTGCATCACTTACCTGTTGTTACCACTATGGTTCTCAGAGGGGGTTTTAGCCTCCGCCAAAGTTGCCTTGCACAGTGAATGACCCACTTTTTAACTCGAGCATATTCATATCACGATAAACATTTGAAATCTGTTCCTCCAACCACAAATCAGTAAAAGCCAAAATTAATTTGTTCCAGCTTTATTACTTAATAAGCAGTTGATTGCAAGATGAATTTTATCACATCAAACATGAGTGGCCCATTGGATTGTGAACAATATCTAATTGCACGATGTTGCTGGGTAAGAATTATCCCTACCAGAACTGTATAAAGCTTCTACTCCTAATGGTCTTATTGGACAGATTTACTTTTACAAGTAAATATCCTACTCCCTCCTGACTGTTAAATGTATTCTGGAGGGGACTTTAATATGGCCAAGTAGGATCACTATAAAGTTGGAAGGAGACCAAATACTTTAGGAGCCACTAAAGTGCAGAGTTGGTCACATTGCAAGTCTGTCTTGGGGTTATCAGATGTTAATTTGCAAAGGAAACACAACTGGGAGGTTGCTACACCTGGTACAAACATCAAAAGCAACTAAACAAAATTAAGCCTTGGCTTGACAGGGGCCATGCAAATATGCAAGTTGCCATTTTCACACGCAACCCAACAAGGTTTGTCTTAGATGGAGGATTCAATAACAGGATTGAATCACTTACCTATTGCCACCAATATGGTTCTCAGGAGTTTCAGGCCTTCACCAAAGTTTCCTTATAAGCTGAATGGCCCACTTTTAAACTCAAGAGTGTATTCGTACCATGATGGACATTTTGAATCTTGTCCCCCAACCCACAAGTTGGTGTGACTGTGGACCAAAATTAATTAGTTCCAGCTTTGTTCCTTAATGAGCAGTTGAATGCAAGATGAATTTTGTCATATCAAACATGAGTGGCCCATTGAATTGTGAACAAGTTCTAATTGCATGACGTTGATGGGTGACAATTATGCCTACCAGAACTGTATAGAGATTTTCCTCCCTTTATACTCTTAAGGGTCTTATTGGGTAGACTTATTTATACAAGTGGATAACCTAGTGCCTCTTTATTGTTAAATGGAATTTCAAGGAGACTTTAATATGGTTAAATGAGATCACTATAAAGTTGGAGGGAGACCAAATACTTTAGGACCCACTGAAAAGCAAAGTTGATCACATTGCAAGTCTGTCTTGGGGTTACCAGATGTTAATTTGCAAAGGAAACACAAGTGGGAGGGTGCTAAACCCAGTCCAATCATCAAAAGCAACTGAACAGGATTAAGGATTGGCTTGACAGAGGCCATACAAATATGCAAGTCACCATTTTCACATGCAAATTAACAAAGGATTCAATAACAGGATTAGATCACTTAACCATTGTTAAGACTATGGTTCTCAGAAAGAGTTTTAGGACTCCACCAAAGTTGCCTTACAAGCTGAATGACACCCACTTTTAAACTCAAAACAGTGTATTCGTACCATGATGAACATTTGGAATCTTGTCCCTCCACCCACAAAGATAATTGAGTTTGGACTTTATGGTGGGAGACATTTGTGCAAAGAGAAACAACATGGTCCATTCCTAATAGTTAGAGTATAAGCCTCCACCAAAGTTTCCACACAAGCTAAATGATTCGCTTATATACTGAGAAGAGTGTATCCATGCCCATGATAAAAATTTGAAATCTTGTCACTCATCCAGAGGATAGATGAGGTTGAACATCATGGTGGGAAGCAGTTGTGCAAAGAAGAAAAATGGCCAGTGATCGTAATAGTTGGATTCAGCTATGGGAGAGGATGGCCCATTTCCTCCCAATTTATGAATGGATAATTGAGGAATACACTGTATGATTTGATGGGATCGCTATATAGTTGAAGGAAGATTAAATACTTTGGGGCTCACTGAGAAGCAATGTTGGTTTCATTGTAAGTCTGACTTGGGGTTATCAAGCTTAACTTCATGAAACATTTGGAAGCAAGTGGGTGGTACAATTGCTCCAATGTCAAAAGGGAATGAACAGAACTCAAACTCAACAAGGAACAAATATGCAAATATTAACGTTCACAAGGAAGCCTAGAAGGTCTTACAAGAGAATTTAATAAGGTCAGCTCATGTGATACTGCTACCACTATGTTAAATGGGCAAAGCTTTGGATCAAAAGTTAAAACTAAAGTTGCCTCACATGCAGAAGGCTTCTCTTGGACTCGGATGAGTGTATTCATGGCATAATGAGGAGTTGCAATCTCATCCATAGGCTATGTTACTAGATCTTTCAGCCTAAGGGAATGTATCCCGAGATCTCATTCATACCCTTGGATCAGATCCAGATTTGGATACTTCTAGATCCATCTAGGATCTGCTCCAAAAAAAAGGGTCCTTAAAAATGAAATATATCAGATCATTAACCAACAAACATGTCTGATCTTGTACAGCGATACAACCACTTAACCCTGTCAATTGTCCACTGACCTCCCTGTAGCCATAAATTCACTCTACCTTGACATTGACAGCTAGTTGAAGTCAACAGTGGTTTGTTGCCAGAATCAAGGGGAAGATGGTGCAAATGGGAGAGATTGCAAACCATGTGAATTGATGGTGCAAATGGGGACCAATTGCAGTTGGAATTTGAACAAAAAATGGTTGGGTATATGTTATAATATTTGCACGACTACTTCCTTGGGTCGTACGTTGTGTTAGACACAATTGGGGGAGGAGGGGGTCGGGAGGAGGGAGTGGTAATAGGGAGGTGGAAGACCTCTTGCACTGGGGTTTAGGGGCAGTGCCACCAAAAAAAGATTTTTGGTTGGTTTTTTGCATTCGTTTTTGGCAGTTTTCGACACACAATTTGTGCTTTTAGCGGTTTTGTGGTGCATGTTGGTTTAACCCATCGTTTTGTAGTTTTGATTAAGGAATTACGGTTATATTCTAATACAGGGTAAATGGGATGGTGGTTTATGGCTGTTACACACCCACCCACACCCACACACACACACACACACACACACACACACACACACACATATATATATATATTGTAATAGTTTAAAGAGGAATATATTGAAAAATATGTTTGGTCTTTCCCAGGTTGGGTTTTCATGGTTAAATCTGTGTTAATGTCTGTTTGCCATTGCATCTTTTCTGTTTTATTAAGGACCTGTTTGTACAAGGTTAAAAGCTACAAAACTGAAATATAGTTTAAGAAAAATAAATGCATATATTAACTTAAAGTTTAAACTTTATGATATTCATTTCAATTTGAAACCTAATTTTATATATATTGACTTTAGTTTAAGATTTAACAAATATATATAAAGTTTATACACTGTCCATTATTTTTAAAACCTACAAAATTGAAATATAATTGAAGTTATAAAACAACAAAAAATTTATATAAGTTTAAAACTTGTGATATTCATTTCAGTTTGAAATTTTTTTTATATATATTGACTACAGTTTAAAAGTTCATAAATATATAGAGATTTTATACGCTGTCCATTATTTTTAAGAAACACTAAATTTTTAAATTTTAAATTTTAACTATGTTTCTTAAAAAGAAACACTAGATATTTAAAATTTTGTTTATATATATATATAGAGTTAGTAAGAAAGGAAAATTTTACAAAAAAAAACTTATATATATTAATTAAGAATATAATATATTTATTATTTTATATAAATGTTTGAAATTTTAAAAATATTATATAAGTTACATATTTTAATATTTTCATATATTTAATTTTATAAATTTTATTTTTTTTAATTATAATAAATATATATTTATATTGTTTGTGCTGCCACCCCGATGGGTGTGACCCATGCCCGTGCACGAAGCCATGAAGGCAGCCCTCAGCGCACCTTTGAGATCTCTGAGAACAGCACACGGTACAAGGCTCCAACAGGGATCCATCTAGCAGGTTCAAAGAGCAAGGTGTCCGCTTGGGCATCGGATCGCGAGGACGCTAGGGATTGCAACAGGCCTCGCTCCACTCAGTTATACCATCGTCCTTATCGTTACCTCTTTATTTCCAACTTCCCATCTGGTTTTTATCGCTTGGAATTGGACTATTCTAGGTGTAATGTCACCAATTGATTAATTGCCCAAGGGAGGACAAAATAGCCTATCCAACCATGTAGGCTATAGTCCTAATAAAGGGGAAAAACCAAAATTTTCCAATGTTGGGGCAACAACATTGTGTAAATGTTGGGTCGGCTGTGGCAAAAAAAAACCCAAAATTGTGGGTTGCATTCACAACCCCTAACATTTGGGAGCCCATGAAGGAATCTATAAATAGAGGAGAGTTGGAATCAATTTCGATCATCAATTTGGATTGGATATCTGTTTTCATGAGCTGAGGCTCTGAGGGTTTAAGAGTCCTCTTTGATTAACTTCGGTGGAGGTGATCCCACCCTATCTAATCCATTGTCTAGTTTTGGTGGAGCTGATCCCACCCTAACTAGACACTCTCTTTCTTTGTTTTGGCACAGGATATTCTCTTGGAGTAAAGCAAATCTGTTATGGCCAGCAAGGAAGATACTCTCTAATCAAGAAATTTACCCTCTCATCTGCAGCCTGAGGCAGTTTTAGAGAATACAGTCGTGCTAAACCAAAGATTTGAGGACTGTTTCCAGCCGCAAGCAAACCAGGGCCTCAAGGCCATAGGGTCAGAATTTGCCAAAAGTTGGACCTGTTAATGCCTAAATGCAGGGTCGCAAGGGCCACTGAGCCAAAATTTGTCGAACACTGGACCTGTTAATGCCTAATTGCAGGGCCAAAGGGGTTAGTTCTCCTTGGAAAGAAGCAGACACAAGCTCAGTCACATGTTAGCTCAAATTCTGGTACAGCGAGTTAATCAGGGCGGGACAGACTCTCCAAAACAGCAATCTACCAGGTACACATCAGCAGCAAGTCAAGCAGAAGTCAGTCCGGAAGCCGCAACCCATACTTCCAAGGCCTGTGGATAACAGCAAGACCATCAGTCAATCATTCTGTGAGTTGATTTAAGCTGTGTGGAATCAGTTATTGAGTGAAGTGGATGATTTACAGTGCTGTAGGTTGTGGTAGCAAGTGTTGAATTAGAATTAATTTGTGAAAACTGGAAGAATTGATACTGTTGGGGTGAACAGCCCTAGTCAAATATTGTGGGGTCAAACATCAGCTACTAGAGTAGGCAGTAAGATTAGAGTAGGTTCAGCAGACAGTAAAACTAGTATAAGAACTTCTGGATTTGACATTGCATATTTACAATTCCATCTCATTTTACTGAACTGTGACACTACAACAGTATTGGTTTGATTATTGGTTAAATGCAATCTTTGTTACATCAGGCAGTCAATCCTGGATCATTGTGATTCTATTATATTACTGTTGAATTTTATATTTGTTTTCAAAAAGGAGTCCTACTGTTTAGAAATGTTCCTATTCATTTTGTTGAAAAGAGAACCCTAGCCAGAATAGAAAACCAAAGGGCAAAATTACCCTAGGACATTACAGTGGTATCAGAGCTGGCTCTCCTGCCAGCCTGGAGGGTTATGAGAAAATGTGGTAGCAAGCATTAATTGAACACTGAGTTTTTGCAAATATTCAAAGATCGTGTCAAAGAAAGTATTGGAAGGGGAAAACGGATTGAAGAATAGATAAAGGCACACCCAAATGGTTGGTCATGGCTATACAAGAAGCAGACAAGTGCCCACCATACTCTAGTAGAAGAGGAGAAGAAACATGATGATGATATTCAAATATCTGCTTCAAATCATTTAGCAGCTACAATGCTGAATATGGAGAAGATACAGGACAGCAAGTGTGGACAGGTCAATCTCACGGCAGTGTGGAAAAAGTCAGGAAAAAATCGGGATTAAATCCCCAAAACGCGATTTTTTTGGCTGGCCGATTAAATTGGCCATTTTTTGCCGATTTTTTCCCAGTCGAAAAAGTCGGGATTAAATCGAGACGTTTTCCAAAAAATCGTGGTAGTTTCTTTAATGATTTTCTTTTGTTTGAAAAAATCGGGATTTTATTGAAAAAATCAGGATTTTATTGAAAAAGTCGGGATTTTATTGAAAAAGTCCAGATTTTATTGAAAATGAATATTTTTGTATTTTTTTTAATTTTGCCGACTTTTTCAAAAAACTCCCGACTTTAACCACTTTTTCAACTTTTGGACCCTTGCCGATTTAATCCTGACTTCGACTTTTTCCACATTGATCTCACCACATAAGCTGTGATTCAGTGGAGAAGAAGCATGATGATGATATTGAAATGTCTTCTTCAAATCAATTAACAGTTATAAACGCTGAATATGCAGAAGATACAGAGCAGCAAGAGCAGAATAGTCAGGGTGAGATTTAAGGAGTGAATCAATTTCACTACCTAAGCTGTGATTCAGTGGAAAGGAAGCATGATTGTGAATATCCCAAGACCGAACTGTGTGACCAAAATAGTTACAGGAGAGAGCAGTTGGCAAGCCAGGGAAGGGATTTATTAAATGAATGTCCAAAAGGCTGCATTGATGTAAAGAATAGTGTGAGATGCAGAAGAGGGAATGCAGTGCGAAATCCAAGGTTACTTGGGAGCGGGAGCGACAATTTCAAAAGCTCCCGGTTAGGGAGCAAATCCCGGAGCGCTTTTACATATATATACAAATACTATATTATCTTATATATATTATCTATATATATCTTTTATTATTTTGATGCATATATGTCAACAAAAACATGTAGAATGATGAATTAGATATAAAAAACATTAAAAACATAGATTGAACCATATAAAAACAATCATCTAGAAGTTATAATCTTCATCAACCATGTCCACAAGTTAGTAACATACAACCTAAGTAACCGGATTCGTCCAAACCCCCTGTTGAATCCGAATCCTGTGAATCAGATACGATTCGCCAGGAATTCGAATCCCATAACAGGATTCGATGTGTCCGTACAGGATTCGTACGAATCCCGTACAAGCACATCGAATCCCGATTCTGGGATTCATATCCCAGAAAAACGACTTCCGCGGGTTAAAAAGCATGCTATTCCTTCTATTATTCACCTGTACAAATCTCGTACAGGCACATCGAATCCCGATTCTGGGATTCGTATCCTAGAAAAACGACTTCCGCGAGTTAAAAAGCATGCTATTCCTTTTATTATTCACCTTATTTCTCATTTCATTTTGCATAGTTTGAGCTATGGGCAAGAAGTTAAGGGTTTGGAGCAAGAAGCTAAGGGAGTAAAGCGTTTGGCAAGGAGATTCAAGCACCAGGTAAGTGCATTTCAGCGCCATTTTTTTGCATTTCTTATTCTATTACAGCAATTAGTATATGATTTTTTATTTACAAATTTTTGCATGTTTTGTTCATTTTTTTTTACAGTATTCATGGCTCAATCAAAGGCAGCAGTTAGGGGGCAAAGGAAGGGGAAAAATGTCTCCATTGGAGATGCCCCTCCTCCCCCAATATCATCAGAGTCTGCTGCAAGTAATGTTGAGGGAAGAAAATGACCTAAAGACAACATTGAGAAATATCCCTTGTGGAAGTATGTCACAAGAGAGGATGGGACAAGCACCAAGGGGAAGGGAGGAGGGAATGTGCAATGGAGATGCAACTTTTGTCACATTGCTCTCAAAAGCACAATTTTCTGTGTGAAAGGCCATTTGTTGGCTTTACCAGGTTGTGGAATTGGAGTTTGTTAAGATGTTCCTTTACAAAAGAGGAAAGAAATGGACAAGGAGTCCAATGTTGGTATGGAAAATGTGGCTGCAAAATCAAGAAAAACCAAGAATGAAGACCCCCTTCCATTTTTGAGGAAAGGCACCACCAAATTTCCATTTGAAAGTTCTACTTTTGTTGGGGAACAATCAGCAAAAAGAAGAGCAATTGCACTTGGTCCAATGGACAAGATTTTCCAAAAATAAAGACAGGAAGAGCTTGATCTCACCATTGCCTTCTTCTTCTATCAAAACTTCATATCATTTAATGTTGCACGCTCACTTCTATTTATTGAGATGTGTCGAGCTCTAACTCAAGGGGCTCCATCAGGGAATGTGCCTCCCAAGCCAGAGAAGCTGAGAATCACATTATTGGAATCCTATAATACCTCTCCTCTCCTAATATATTAAAAAGAGGTGCCAAAAAATTGATCTGAGCCTATTGTAGCATATGGCCAACATCTGGGGTTAGCATGTTCTGTACATGGACAGATCCAGGCACGACACCCAATCATCCATGTCCCTTGAATGGACTCCAATTTTCTGAAACAGTGGATACATTGGGGAATTACAAGGATGCACAATTGCTATAGAAGATGCTAGGTGTTGATTCTTGTGTGCAAAATAATTACAAATAATGCACCTGTTTGCAGGCTGCTATCATGATTGTGGAAGCTAAATATCCACAAGTGCTTTGGACACCTTGCATTGTCCATTCATTGAACTTAGCACTGAAATCCATTGCTTCTGATGTGCTTTGGATTGGTAACATTATTGAGGATGCATGATATATCCGTAACTTTGTGCAAAATCATACAAATGCCCTCACTATCTACAAGGAGTACACCAATCTATCATTGTTGAAGATTGTTGATACACGGTTTGCCTCTTCATTCATGATGTTGAAGAGGTTGAGGGAGGTCATGACCGCTCTTGGGTCCATGGTTATCTCTGAGTTTTTGTCTCTTTGGAGAAAGACAGATCAGGTAGCCTCTAAAAGAGTGAAGGACACAGTGCTAGATGACGCTTGGTGGGAGAGGGTAGATCTAATTATTCGGATCATGTACCCTATCCTTTCTTTGCTTCGATTTGCAAATACAGACAAACCCATCCTAGGAGAAGTTTATGAGGGATGGGATTCCATGATTGAGTCTGTGAGGAGCATTATTCTATAGAGTGAGTGCCCCGAGTATGAGACATCACAAGAGGCCTTTTGTGATACTATACAGGATATTCTTATCAGCAAATGGGACAAGAATTGTACACCTTTACATTGTTTCGCTCACTCATTGAACCCAAAATACTATAGCCATGAGTGGCTGAATGGTGGACCTTCCCGCAGATTCCCTCCTCACATGGATGGTGAAATCTCACAGGGGAGGAAAGAGGCATTCAAGTGGGTTTTTCAGGATAGTGCATTGCTTGATGAGGTGGAGGATGCCTTTACAGACTTTTCCACTGGCACTGGTCGATTTGCAGGGTATGATGTGATTAGAGACAAGGGAGCTAAGAAGCCCTTTTCTTGGTGGGCAAATCATGGGGCAACACGCCCTCCTCTTCAGCAATTAGCCATGAGGCTCCTCTCTCAGGTGACTTCATCCTCTTGTTGCGAGAGGAATTGGAGCACATATGGGAATTTGTATAGTGTGAAGAAGAGCAGGCTTGAGCAGTCCAGGGCAAAAACAATGGTGTATGTGCACACCAACCTTCGTCTTATTTACAGGCAAAAGGAAGAGTGGTTGAGGGGAAAGACAAAGATGTGGGATGTCTTTCCTGATGATATGGATCTAGACAGCAATGTTGAGTTGGCATTCGCCAACATGGATCTCAATGATCCAGTGCTAGAGCCTGTTAGATTTGATGACTTAGAGGAGTCATCCTCCACACCAGCAGATGCAGAGGTGTGGATACAGGGGGGGAGGAGGATGCAGAGGAGAGCAGTGGTGACCATGATGATGAGGACATTGATGTTGATTCTGATGATGACTCTAAGGATTGATGACTACCTATTGCCTTGAGGCTTGTAGACCTGTAATTGTTTTATATTTTCTATTTCTATTTTCCATTGGCATTGCACCAACACTACCTATGTAACACATTTTGATTTGACGACTTAATGAGAAAACTACAGTTGTCAGTGTCTTTATCTTACTATCTTGTAGTTGTAAGTTGTCTTTCATTTATGAATTATGAATCATGATTTATGTGACCACTGACAATGACATGTATTTGAATTTTCAATTTTGTATGTACTATGCATGCTATAGATGAAAATCTAAGTTTGAAATCAATGAATTTGTTTCATTAATTAGAATTTGTGTAAGAAATATCTAATTTTTGATATATATATATATATTTAGGGAATCCTACGTGTCCTGTTCTGGGGGGTCAACGTGTCCGAATCCGACACTCGAATCCCTGAATCCTATGAATCTCGAATCCCCGTGTCAGGTGACTTAGCATACAACATATTGAGTCTCATGATTCATCAATCTTAAAGTTTCAAACTTCCAAAATTCAATAGATAACATTTATCATCATTATTCACCAAAGTTGTACTCGTAAGCTAAGTGTAACCATGACAACAAATAATATCTAACATGAAATGAAATGTTATAAAATGAAATGAAATGAAACAACTTTCAACTTTCATGAAGCATCATATTCATAATTCATTACTAATGAGTTATAATTGCCAACTTCAAACTTAAATTGTCATATATTGTTTAAAAATATATCATAATAAATATGAAAGAGTCAATAGTTATAAAAACTACTAGAAACTAGAAAAGAGAAGTAAATCTATTATCTATTTCTTATGCTTGGGCCTCTTGCCACCATGAGAAATGTTTAATTTTTTAGTCTTGCTGGAAAATCAGGATCTTTGTCATTAATATCACACTCTAAGCATTAACATAAGATAGAAAAAGCATAGCATGTCAAATCAAGATTTTGTTTGAGTGATGCATACATTTTTAAGAGGGTCATGATAGAGGAGTTCGACAACCAATGTCACTAACATCAAGGTACATAGAGAGATTGGTGCTCTTGATTAAATACGAGTTCCATACCCTAATACATGACAAAATTCA
>APFE030720541.1:13102-35744 GCA_000404065.3 Pinus taeda | reverse complement strand
TGGGTTCAAATCTCCATTTTGTGGGGGCGTTTTTTTTTCATTCCCGCACATTCGCGCACTTTGCCGGCGACTTCAAAATTTTTTTTTCAAAAAGCCATAACTTCTTCATCCGGAAGCCTTTTTCAGAGCCGTTTTTTTTAAAACAGCCTAATTTTTCGAGATCTATCCATTGGAACACTTACTTTCAGCATCTTTAGCTTCAATTTTTTTTTAAAATGGAAAGTCCATGCCAAGTCATTCTTGACAGCACTAACTACTTCCAATGGGTATCCTACATGGAAGATTTACTTAGAAGTAAAGGTCTCTACAGAATAGCCACGGGCCAAGAGAAGAAACCAAAAGATGAAGACAAGGTTAATAAATGGGAAAATAGACAAGATCAAGCACGTGGTTTGATAGGGATGTCTATTTCTCCTGATCTTAGATTCCATATTGCAGAACTTGAAACTCCTCATGAAGCATTGGACCAAATCACTAAAGTTTTTTGGATTAAAAATGAAATTAGAGCCCATCAACTTGAAAATGAGTTGCTTACATTGGATCCTAATAATTTTTCTTGCATTGAAGATTTCTTGTCCAAATTCAAGACCCTTAGATATCTCTTGAAAGGTGTTAAGGTTAAGAAAGAAGATAGTAACCTTATTTATTCCATCCTTACTAAGTTGGGACCAGCCTACTCTGTATTTATTTCCACCTTCCATTCTACAAGGGAAACTTTCATTTGTCAAGGAAAAGACTACAAGGCCCCTTCCTTTGACTCTTTCTGTGATTCTTTAATAAGAGAACAAGAAAAACTCTTACACCTTGGTCTTCTTAATCTTGGAAACTCTTCCAAGTTTGCGTTAGCCACCCAGCAGAAACCAAATTTAAAGAATCCTAAGAAGTCATATCCTAAAAAGAATGGTCCTAAACCAAACAAGGGTCCTAAGTAAACTCAGCCTCAAAATGAAAGATCATTTCAGCAAAATGATAAGACCAATAAAAACAAATGGAAGAAGACTGATAGACATTGTAACTTTTGTAATCGGGATGGCCACTTAGAATCTAAATGCTTTAAGAAGATGGAAGCCTTGGAAGCCGCAATGAAGAAACATAACATCCATGTGGAGCATTCTTCTACTTCAACTTCAACTTCATCTTCAGGAATGGCACTTTCTGCATGTCGGTGTCAATCATCTCAGTCTGGTTATGCATTAAATGTATCTTCTTCTTCTCATTCTCATGAGTGGCTCATTGATTCTGGAGCCTCTTATCACATGGGCAAAAACAAAGCCATGTTTTCTTCTTTACATGATTGTAACACCAAAAATATATATGTTGGTGATGATAGATCTCTTAATGTTGTAGGGACTGAAACTGTTCATCTAGACAATGGTCAGTTTAATGATGTATTATGTGTTCCAACCTTATCCAGCAACCTTCTATCTGTATATCAGATAACTCATTCAGGTGAAGGTAAAATTGTTGAATTTTCACCTCATGATGTTGTAATCAAGGATCTAAGAGATCCTAAACAGATTCTAGCTACTGGTATTGCTGATGATTCCACAAGGTTGATACGTTTCACAACTTTGGGTCATCTAATCTTCCCTCAGTATTTGTTGCTCATAATGATGAAGTGAGAAAACTTTGGCATGAGCGATTTGGTCACTTAAACTATCACTCCCTTCAGCATCTATGTAAAGAAAATATGGTGATAGGTCTTCTTATGGTATCTTGCAGAGATGGTGTTTGTTCCGGATGTGTACTCGGAAAACATCATCGGGAAAATTTTGAAAAACGTGCCTCTTGGCACGCCTCAACCCCTTTACAGCTTGTGCACAGTGATTTATGTGGTCCACTTCCTGCTGCTTCATTCTCTGGCTGCAAGTATTTCTTAACTTTCATTGATGATTTCTCCAGACGCACTTGGGTATACTTCTTAAAACTCAAGAGCGAAGTATTTAACACATTTTTGGCCTTCAAAGCCTTTGTTGAAAAACAATCTGGACATCAAATTCTTAAGCTAAGAACTGATAATGGTGGAGAATATGTTAAAAACACATTCATCAACTTTTGCACCGAAAATGGAATTCAATGCAACATACTGTTCCATACACTCCACAACAAAATGGTGTAGCTGAAAGGAAAAATCGCACCTTAAACGAAATGGCTAATTGTATGCTGCAATCTAAAGGACTCAGTCTTAGTTTTTGGGCCGAAGAAATTAATTGTGCAAATTATATAATAAATCACACTCCTACTAAGGTTCTAAAGAATATCACTCCAGAAGAAGCTTGGAGTTCCATTAAACCAAATGTAAGTCACTTTCGTGTTTTTGGAAGTGAACCATGGGCCCATATTCCAGATGAAAAGCATAAAGCTTTAGAACCTAAGAGTGAGAAATGTACTTTTGTTGGATATTCTGAAGATGTAAAAGGTTATAGACTTATTCCATTTAAGTCCAAAAATGTTATCATTAGAAGAGATGTAAAATTTGATGAAAATAAATCGGCCTGCGAGCCTAGTCCGGCGGATGTGCCACCTCTTCCTATCTCTTCTACTTTTGAAAACATTCTTCTTCAGATGATGAAAGTGAGGATGACAATCCTCCACCACCTTCTCAGGATCCTCAACTTCCAAGATGAGTCCGTGCTACTCGGGATGCAGCAGGTGACCTTGCCGGTGATCCTTCAGATCAGCGACGTACACGTTCTCAGTTTGAAAGAGCCTCTACTTTACTGGTTCAAGCTCCAGTAAATCATGATCCTGACACTTTTGCAGAAGCTTCAGGCCATCCACATTGGGAAGAAGCTATGAATGAAGAATATCATTCATTGTTGGCAAATTATACATGGGATCTTGTTCCTCTACCAAAGGGACACAAACTTGTTAGATGTAAATGGGCTTACAGAACCAAGTATGGACCAGATGGGAAAGTTGATAAACATAAAGCTCATCTTGTTGCTAAGGGCTTTTTCACAGGTTGAAGGCATTGACTACACTGAAACCTTCTCCCCTGTTGCCAAAATGAACTCTATCCGCCTTGTTCTTTCCCTTGCTGCCTCTTTAAAATGGGAAGTCAATCAGATGGATGTTAAATCTGCCTTCTTGCATGGGGACTTGCATGAAGAAATCTATATGGAACAACCCATTGGCTTCATCCAAACAGACTCCAGCCTTGTATGTCGAATTAAGAAATCTCTTTATGGTCTCAAGCAAGCTCCTCGGGCTTGGTATGCCAAAATGGATAACTTTCTTTTAGAATCCGGCTTTTCTAGGTGTTATTCTGACAATACTGTCTACACCAAGAAAGTGGGAAACTCTCTTATCATCCTTCTTCTTTATGTTGATGATCTTATTCTTACTGGTAGTGATCCCAACCTTATAAACCATGTGAAGTCCGCCTTAAAAAGAAATTTGAAATGACAGACTTAGGACACTTACACTATTTTCTCGGTCTTCAAGTCTTGCAATCCAAGGAGGGTATTTCCCTTTCCCAGTCCAAGTATGCTTGTGATATTCTTCGTCATTTTCACATGGAAGATTGTAAGCCAGCTCCTTCTCCCTTTCAGTCTGGAGTCAAACTTTCAGTCTCTTGTACTTCTCCTGAAGTTGATGCTACCTTATACCGTCAACTTGTAGGAAAACTCTTGTATTTAACCCATACTCGTCCTGACCTTTCCTTTGCTGTTGGCCTTGTTGCTCGTGTTATGCAAAACCCCCGTGAAAGTCATTGGAAAGCAGCTAAAAGAATACTTCGTTATGTTCGAGGTACAATACAGTTGGGGATTCATTACAGTGCCAAAGCAACTCCTCTATTAGTTGGTTTCACTGATTCTGATTGGGCTGGTGACCCTGATGATCGGAAGTCTACTGCCGGTTATGTCTTCACTCTTGGTTCAGGACCTATTACATGGGCTTGTAAGAAACAGGCTGCCATTTCTCTTTCGTCAGCAGAAGCAGAGTATCGTGGTGCCGTGGAAGCTAGTAAGGAAGCCTTGTGGCTTCGTCAGATCCTATCAGAATTTGGCTTTGAGCAGCAGCATCCGACTACACTTTGGTGTGATAATCAAAGTGCCATTCAGCTTTGCAAAGATCCAGTTCAGCATCAGCGCAGCAAACACATTGAACTTCACATGCACTTCATCAGAAAGCTCATTCATGACCATGTTCTTGAAGTGCAATATTTTTCAACAGATGATCAGGTTGCAGACATCTTCACAAAGGCTCTCACAGAGGCGAAGTTCACTAAACTTCGATATATGCTGGGAGTTCAGGAAGTTGTCACTAAGGGGGGATAGGCTCTAGTGCCTCCTTCCTTCTCCTATTGTGTCATATTTGTAAATCCTTCAATCCTATCCCAAGTTGTTCTTAAGGGGGGATGTTAGGATATTCTGACACATAGGAAATAGTTATGTTCAACTTGGTCTAGTATAGAGTTAGGTATGGAGTTAGGTAAAGTGTGTTTCTTTACCGTTGTACATTTTGTAACTTACAATCCGACGGTCACGATATGTAGTGATCCGACGGTTCATTCTCTCCTCGGTATTACCGACACTTGATCCGTGCTTGACACCCGATTGGTCCATGAATTCTATTTAAAGCGCATGGAGGGTCATTTGTAGGTTAACCGTGCATGAGAGAAGCTTATGTAAATTTTCATTTTTTTATTAATAAATTGCCTGTAGTAGCCACGTTGGCGCAGGCCGTGGACTATTTCCCTCTCTGAGGGTTTTAACCACGTCAAAATATTGGTGTATTGATCTGTGATCTGTTTGTGAGCGGTGTGCTTTTGGTGTTCTGTCTGAGGAACTTACCCTGTAAATTCCTACAGAACTATTCATTATGCAGACTTGTACGACCTTAGGGATGGGATAAAGTCCTTATTTTGTAACGGGTATTGGGTAATAGTCCTTGTTTTTATGGCTCCATGGTATGTGGACCATGGTTTTTGTATATATGAATTGTATAAAGGATATGTAATAATTTGTAATGAGATCATCTGAGGATCTGAATGATAGAAGAATAAGTGAATCTTTGTTTCCATGACTATAGTCTATAGTTTTGGAGAAGGCTCCATAGCTGAGTGTGCCGAGACCTTGAAGAGTCTACAGCTGAGTGCGCAGACCGCTTGCAGCTAAGTGCACATGTCAGAAAAGTTAATGTAATTGAATATCTTCTTAATAAAGAAGAATTTTTGCGAAAGTGTTGTATCTCTGTACTTATTATTTGTCTACTATTCTGTATCTGGTTATGTGTGCCTTTTACTAAATCATGCGAAGAACTATAAGGTATATTGTTATGTGTTGAAATTTATGTGTTTCTATATATTAATCGTCAACATGAAGTTATTATGCATGCAAAGTTATAGTATTGATATAAAATAGAAGTAATTGCATGGCGCCACTTCGCGAATATCCCTTTGGTTGCAGAAGCCTGGTTCTGCAGCTTCCCGTAGTTGCTTCAGGTGAGACTATGATATGCTTGCAGGTCATCGCTGCAAGGGCCAGTAGTTCAGGGTTTTATTGGTGCGCAACACAATTTGAACCTGGGTCAAGCCCCCTCAAACCAATAAATCTTTTCGTTGCTGGGACTGGGATCTACTTAAGGGATATGTTTTGACGTCTGTCAAAGAAAGAACTCGAGGAGTGGGTTAAACATAAAGAAATGGAATTTGCAAGAAAAGAGAATAGAAACCCTAGATTATCGATTGAAGATTGGATGCAGAGATATATTTTCGAGGAATAATGTGATATTTTCTTTGGTTTGTTCCACATTGAATTGCTTGAGTGGATATTTAGGTTGGCTGAGTGTAAGGGTTGTTTCAAAGGCAACGAACCTAAGGAGTGGAATCCTGATTTGATATAACGGCTCAAGAGGACCGATAACAGTATCTCAAGAGTAGTTGATTTCTGGATTGATAACATTTGGGGAGGATTCATCATTGAGTTTTCGATCAACAAGGTCGTATCCTATAGCGAAGCTGAACAAATATTCTTCAAAGGACCACGAGGTAAGTTCTTTAATTATATGAAGATTTGGATTAAGATGTTATTGTGTGAAAAGGGGATTCTGCGGAAGCAATCAGATTGATGTTTGGACAAAAAAGAAATAAGTCGAAAACAAGTGTTACACGAAGTGTAAAACGATATGAAATAGATCTGAAGAATTTTATTGAGGTTGACTAAAGACCTTTGTTGGGTTCTGAGAATGAAGAAGAAAGAAGTAACCCTACAACCTTGTAATTCTCCCCCACCCACCCTACAGGAACTTCGAAGACATGAGCTAAGCAGAATTAAGGTGTCTTTGAGATCCCTGATCCATCCACCCCCCTCACACCCCATCCCCATCCTCATACTTCAACCCCACCCAAACCTGCACCTCCACCTCCACCTTTGCCTCCACCTAGCTCGAAGTGAAGAAGAAGAATGGCTGACAACATTAAGCTGCATGTCTTTAGGGGACTGGGATCAGAAAATCCTGACCAGTTCTGGTTCATAGCTGATGCAGTGTGGAAATCGAGACAAATTGATAATGATGATGTGAAGAAGGAACAACTCATAACGTCGTTGCAGGAAATAGTGCTAACATGGTATATGAAATACTTTGCAAGTAACCCGAATGCTACAATTAATGAGATCAGGCAAGCATTGGTCGCAAAGTTTAAGAAGCCAAAATATAATATGCAGTGTATCATGGAGCTCAAAGAAATAAAACAAGCGGTGACTGAGTCTGTGTGTGAATTGGATCGCAGATTCAAGGATTGATTGGCTAAGTGAGCTTCGATATACCCCCATAGCAGCATAAAGAATGGTTTATCACTATGCTGCTACCACATATGAGGTTGTCATTGACAAAAGAATATTAGGATGCAAGAAGAACCACTGTAGATTGCGATGAAGTCGGAAGCTTCATCAGTTGGAGATACTCACGCAAGAGTACAACATATATAGAATGAACTAGCTATGTTTACCTTGGAATCACAGGATCTGAAGAAAGGTAAAGAAGTCATACTAGAAAGATTAGAAGTTTAGCGTACGAAGTGCAAAGTGGAAGGTCACTATAAGGATCAATGCCAATATTCAGAGATTATATTGCAAGTGGAGCACCTAATCTAGTAAATCAGGCCTATGGTGTGAAATTTGTAGGATGTTAGGTCAACATCGCTCTAAAGAATTCTATCTATTACAAAAATATATACAGAAACAATTGTTTTTAACTTCTATAGATCAGTAGGTCATGATGAGAAAAAATTATGAAGTTATGACTTAATGATGGAGCGCACTTTTGATAGTTATATACAGCAAGCATAAGGACACACACATCAAGAGCAAGGCCAACATGTAGGTTGAGGAGGATTTCAACGATGAGGATGAGGAGGAGGATGAGGATATAATTGAGTTCATGGATAGATTATCTATTAAAATTGTGGATAGGCTAGACACTTTGCAAGAGACTGTCAGAACCTGAAAACAACCTGTAATTACTGTATGGATTTTGATCATGTCATAAAAGAATGTATTGTCCTTATTGTGGAGATGTAGGAAAAAAGAAGCCAACAGACTGTAGCAAATGTCTAGATGATGACCGTTGAGCCAAGAGAAGATCAACCACGCAGTGTTATTATAACAAGGAGTGGAACTGCAACCAGGAACGATAAGGCTGATGGAAAAAGGAAGTTGAAGCCACATGGGTGAGGAAGTCTACTGAAAAAGCACCTAGATTTGATGTCATGAAGGAAAATCAAGTATTCATGGAGGCGAGGCAAAGTTTTATGGATGATGGGGTCTTGACCTCTATTGCGCAACCATCTCAGAATGATAATCATGAGATAATACCTGTTATGACACAGGAGGTGGATCCAAATATCTTGAAGTCCTTTCTGTAGACTTGTATGCAGTTATTAAGGAATAAAAAGGCCATAGAGGGATTACAGTAGATGATATATTCTTATTCTTCTAAGGAAGTACCATAGAGTGAGATGCATGCAGTGAATAACCTGCATAGACATAAGAAGAGAACGAGAAAAGAAATGAGGCTTACAACGTAGATTTGAGAGTATGATATGGACCAAGTGATCTTAGATCTGGGGTTTGATGCCAATTTCTTGCCAAGATAGACTTGGGAATTGATGGGGAAATCGAAGCTACAATGGTCTACTATTCAGTTGAAGATTCCAAATCAACAAAAAAATATTACCCCTAGGAAGGTTGTCTAATGTCACAGTGGACATCGAAGGAGTGCACACTACCACTCTCTTTGAAGTAATTGAGATTATGGATGATAGTAATCCTTACCTTGTGCTACTCGGGTTGGATTGGACACTTGCCAATATGGCTATCATTAATCTGAAGAAAATGTATATATTCAAAATCAATAATATGAGATTTATTGTTCCATTGTATCCATCAGAAGGTATGAGGTATAAGAAACCTATCAAAGAAGAATATGGCATGGATGGCGTTCATAATATCTATCAGATCACAATGAAGGAAGAGGAGTGGATCAAACCTACTATAGATGGAAAGATGACCTAGGAGCAAGATAATTCCTGCACTTTGGATTTACATGAGGCTAAGTTGGAGAAGTGGCATAACATATTGCATGAAGTATTGACTAGGTGATGTGCAAGAATCACCAAGGTCGTGCAATGCATGACAATCGAGGTATGTGATTTACTTGTATATGAAGGATTGGTTGATATAAATATGTTCCTTAGGGATTATGAGAGACGGGTACGAGAAGATCAAATATTTTTAGCTTTGGATCAGGAATTAAGAGCTGCTAGATGGTGGTGTGCTCACAAGAATAATATTACAGATTGGAAAAAATGTAGGAGATTTATGTGGGTAAGATTTGGTCCTGTAAACAAGCAACTTGTGGCTGAATATGATGGTCAAACTAATCCAAGGGATCATATACATCTTTGTACGAAATCTTGGGAAGACATTTTGTGAGAGAAATGGGTGCATGGCTTTATACACACACTGGAGACAATCCCAAAGAATTGGTATTTGTAGACTGAACTTCGACATAGAAATGATAGTTGGATGGATTTGTGATGATGTTTAGATTTGAAGATGGCTGTCCACATATAGATGAAGACCTGAGTATTTTTAAGAAGAAAATTTTTAAAATGAAATTATGGTTATCTAGCAACTTGATTGGGCAACGCAGATCCGAGATGTGGTAGAATGTAACCTCATTGTGAAAGAGGAAGAAGATCCTCACAACACTGATATCAAGGAGTTAGAAGGACATCATGAAGTGAGTGGGCCTGAAATAGAGATGCTAAATATAACATAGCCACTAAAAATAAAGAAAGTAAATTACGGATAGAAGTTGAACTGAAGTATGTGACCATAGGAGATTACTAGGAAGAAGACACTATCAGTAAAATAATAGACTTGTTGCATGAATATCAATAGATGTTTCCTTCTGAATTTTTAGATATGAAAGGAATTCTAGGGGATTTGGGAGTTATGAGGATTCCTATGAAGCCTGATGCAAAGCTTGCTAAGAAGAGGCCTTATAGACTAAACCCAAAATATAAGGAAAATGTAAAAGAGGAATTGGAAAAGATACTAGAAATAGGGATAATTGAACCTATCAAAGAGTCTGAATGGGTAAGTCCCATCGTAGTTCATGAGAAGAAGGCGAAAGGGGAAATTAGGATTTGTGTGGAGTCAAGGAAGTTGAATGATGCATGCCTGCATGACCCTTTTCCCACCCCATTTATAGATGAAGTGTTGGATAATGTAGGAGGACAAGAGGTTTACTCTTTTACATATGGCTTCTAAGGGTATCACCAGATTAGAATTGCACCAGAAGACAAATATAAAACAAAATTTTCCACAAAATGGGGGTCCTATTAGTACACAAGGATGTTTTTTTGGATTGAAGAATGTGCCTGCCATTTTTTCCAGAGTTTTAATTGTAACTTTCAAGGAATAAATACACAAGTTTATGGAAGTTTACTTCGATGATTGGACAATGTTCACGCTATTAAAAAAGCATGTCGAGAGATAAGATTGATGCTAGATATGTGTAGTCAATATCAAATATTTTTGAACTTGAAGAAGTGCATCTTTTGTGTGCTATTTGGAATCTTGTTGGGGAATGTGGATTGTAAACAGGGATTGATGGTGGACCTGGAAAAGATCATAGTCATTGTGAACTTTCCAGCATTGAAAACAATAATACAACAGCATACAATGCTAGGACACATGGGCTACTATAGGAATTTTATTAAAGGGTATGCATAGATAAGTTCACCCATGGACAAGTTGGTAATGAAGGATGTGACCTTCCAATGGGATGAATAATTCTAGAATATATTAGGCGTGTTGAAAGAGAAGATGGTAACTACGCCAATTCTAATTTTCTCGAATTGGAAGAAAGAGTTTCTTGTGCACGTTGATGCATCTTGCATAACATTGGGTATAATATTAGCACAGCCAGGGGCAAGTGATATTGATCATCCCATAGAATTTAAAAGTAGGAAGCTGTCTAAGGCATAAAATAATTACAGCATGACAGAAAGGGAGGGGTTGGATATGGTGTACGCACTACAGAAGCTCAAACATTACTTATTGGGAGGACACTTTCAGATGTTCACATATTATTCTGCGTTGAAATATTTAGTGAATAAGCTTGTTTTATGAGGGAAGATCTGTTAGTGGTTGTTATTATTCCAAGAATATGATTCAAAAGTTATAGTGAAGGGAGGAAGATTAAATTTTGGGCCTTATCATCTATCCAAGATGGAAACAAGAGAAGGACCTACAAGTCTTGAATATAACCTACCCAATGCACAAATGTTTGCAATTGAAGTCACCGATGATCACTTACTGAATAATATTCAGTTTTTGTCCACAGGAATGGTGCCTGTGGAGTACAATATAAATCAAAAGAAGGAATTGGTGGTTCGAGCAGCTGAATTTTCACTAATTGTGGGATGCTTGTATAAAATGGGACATGATGAAGTATTGCAAAGATACGTACATAAGCATGAAAGACAGAGAATTTTGGTAGAAGCTCATGGAGGAGTTACAGACGACCATTATACAGGAAAAGCCACTACACAAAATATTCTAAGAGTCAGACTATGGTGGCCTACAGTACATAAGGAGGCAAAGGACTATTTCCAAGTATGTGATGTATGTCAAGGAACAGGAAAACCATCTAGAAGAGTTGAAATGCCCCTAGTACCATAGGTGATGTTGTATGGTTTTGACAAATGGGTAATTGGCTTTGTTGGACTAATTAGTCCACTAGGAAAAAATATTGGTGCAAGATATATCATCACCGCGATGGATTATTTGATGAGGTGGGCCAAGGCAAAGTCAGTGAAGGATTACACTGCAGAAAATGCTGCAAATTTTATGTTCGAATATATATTATCTAGATTTGGTTATCCGAAGATCTTTATGAACAATCAAGGGACACAAATATTGAATAAGACAATTGAAACACTAACTGAGGAATTTTAGGTTTACCATCAAAAGGAAACTCCCTATCATCCTTAGGAAAATGGGATAGTGGAAATTTTTAGTAACATTCTATAGAATAAATTGACCAAGGTGTGAAATGTAAACAAATATGACTGGGATTTGAGGATTCCTGCAGTGTTTTGGGCATACATAATGACATGCGAGAAATTAATAGGACAAACACCTTTCAGGCTGGTATATGGACAAGACGAAGTCAAACCTATGGAATATATTGTGCCAAGCCTGAGAATTGCAGCTATCACATATATGACAAACCCTAACATGATAAAGGAATGAATTCCACAGATACTAGCTTTAGAAGAAGATAAATTCATAATAGGATTCCATCAGCAGGTGTAGAAAGAAAGGGAGAAAGCTTGGCATGATAGGCTCATCAGAAAGAAGATATTTCAAGAGGGGGATCTTGTATTATTATATGACAATAGGTTCACGAAGTTCCCAGGGAAATTTAAGACACATTAGTTGGGGCCATATATTGTCAAGAACATTACATATGGCAACATTATTTAACTCGTGAAGTTGAATGGATAGATGATTCCTGGGTGAGTGAATGGTAGTAAACTAAATATATATAGGGATGATTATATCCCTGGACCGTCACACTACAAAATGAAGAGGAGAAAGTCTTAGTACCACCTGCAGTTGAAAGTGGGCACATGACTATAAACTACTCTACAGGAAGGGACTTCATGGAAAGAAGAATGTTGCACGATACTCAGAAGTATGGCAAAGTTCGAGGGAGCTGTGACGAAGAAGAGATGATTGTGCCAAAGAAGAGATTAGCCAGATATATGACTTTTGGAAGGTAAATGGGCACCATTAAAAGAAAAATTCCTATTGAAGGGCGCGGTAGAAAAGAATTTATGAAGCATAATTGGATATATCTGGCCCATACCTACATTAATGAATCAAATATAGAGTCAATCATGAGTCTAGGAATTCAAAATTGTTATAAAAACTGCATCCCATGCCACATTTTACACTTGTTGCCTGGAGAGATAAAAAATTACGCCCAAGTAAAGAAGAGCTATTGCATGTCTGAGAGGAGATGGGAAGAGTTGGTCAACATATTTAAGAAGAAGGGGCTAACTGGTATTATGGAGTCATAAGTAGGAAAGACCACAAGAGCAAATGTTCCTATGTCCTCGACACGTTTAAGGTCACCAAGAAAGGTGCTTGTGTAGCGATAGTTGCAACCATAGAAGATGAAGGAGAAGAGGCAAACATAGGTCATTTCAACAAAATTGAGAATGTCACCATGGAAGAAGACACAAAAGGAAGTGCGGTCGAAGAACACGAAGGATAAGGGAAAAAATCCCATGCAGAAAGGGAAGAAACCTGTACAATAGGAGGGACCCCAAGAAGTCCATAACAGTGGAGAAGCTGAGTTCCATAGGAAGGAGATAGCGGATGTGGAGATTCCCTCTATACTAAGGAAAATTTGCCACATGTACGTTGTTGTTGCTAGAAGAGGTGCCTTTTGAAGGAGAAGTGTTGGATAAGATTACCCAAATCAAAATGGAAGATTGGGATTTCAATGACAGAAGTAAATACCCACAGTTCAAGCCCAATAGGTACCTGATGAAATTTCACTATCTAGAGAGTGGAGTTACAAGATTAGAGTTGCAAAAATGGGTTGTGGGAGTGGGGAGAGTAGGACTTATGAACATGTTGAATGTGCCACACTTCTGCCGAAGCCCATTCAATACAAATTGCATGCGGCAGCTCCTCGCGTTGGTGCATGATGATTGTATTTCGTTGGGTATGAGGATACCAATTGATGAAGTTCTCATTAGAATAATAAAGGTGTTTCCATACCAGGGAAAGGACCCCACAGATGAACTCGTGGGTAAAAACAAACACAAAGAAATGACCCAATGATGAAAGACAAGTTTGGGTTGGTTTTTAAATCTCGCGGTTATGACATAAATTCTATCGAAGATCAAGGTGTGTGCTTCACTACACATACCTTAGAAGGAAGATTATGAGGAAGTGTAGGGCCAATGAGGTTCCTGCAACAGTGTTGTCATTAGCAGAGGAGTGTGCAAAAGAAGTCCAATTCAATTAGGCTTCTTATTTATGAAAGGAACTTTTGATGGATTATAGGGGGCATTGGAAGAAGGCAAGACCTTCCACTATTCTTGGCTATTGGTTCTTATTATGCTTATTGAATGAAAGGATCTGGAAGATTGTTAATTTCTTACTATGGAGGTACATGTGTGTGAAGCAACGAGGTATGCTTCACTATTGTTTACAAAGGAGCGAACCTGTGCAATGGAGAATTGAATATTTTTTGTCATGATGCATATGGATTTACATACGGTGGTAAATTAGTATCCCTGACTGTCACCGAGCTTGTACAATAAGTACTTTCATATAGCGGAGTTTAAGGAAGACTTTCACAAGGCATATGTGAAAGCGATGAAGGACCTAGTAGAGACATGGCATCCATTTCCATATCTATTAATAGAAGATGACCTCCTCATGATAGTGTATATTCGATTGGAGGAATGGATGACTCCACCTGGTGAAGGGGTTGGAGGAGATGGCACAGAGAAAACTACCTCACAAGGTGTGGGTACAAGTAAGAAACATGTCGTCGAAGACCCAAAAGAAACATAAGGAATAGGGTAGGAACATGAAGAACATTGTAATGATGTGGAGGTATCCGAAGATTCACACTTTGTGATAATGATGTGGCTACAAAAGAAGCAAAAGGCAAATAAGAGCAAGGGACCAGTTCTGCTTGTCCTCAATGATGGGGAAATCAATGAGATAGTGGAGAAAATATAGGAGATTAACACATAGAAATGGGATAAGATTGATGATCACTGCAAAGTGATCTTGGTTGAGGTGAAGGAGGACATCTCAGAGCTGAAGGTGTTGCCACAAGTAGTGAAGCAACTAGAAAAGGTAGACCAATCGCTGTAGCATAGAAAACATTGGAAACAAGTTTCGGGATGAGGATGTTACATGTGCCAGCTGGGGCACTAAAATTTGAAGCGACAATAGATAAAGATCAAGCCAAGATGTGGTGCAGTGTCCAACTGAATGTCGTTGTGTTACCTCTTCAAGTGCTGCATGAATTTCATCAAGGAATTATCGTGGAGATGTAGGAATGAGAGCAACGTATAATGCTGGTAAAAGAAAAGGTGGAGTAAGAGAAAGCAACAATACAAAAGGAGTTGAAGCAAGTGGCCAAAGAAAGGGAGGAAGCAAGGCAATAATGAGAATAATTGGAGAAGGCCATTGCTGAGACCTACAGTATAGTTCTGGATGTGAATGTCCACGATGATGAAGCACCAACAGAGAAGGTCGCAAAGTTAGCTCTTGTAATCAAAGACTCAAAGAATGCCATCGCCAAATTGAAATTCGACTATGAGGTGCAAATATCAAAGCTGCAGATAAGATTGTAGCCAAGTACACCACCAGAGGTTCAGGAGCAAAGACAAAAGTACCTCAGTCCAGCACTGAAAGGCATATAAGATACAGTGGTAGATTGTGAGAAGATACTTGATGATACGATGAATATTTGGACCTCATTGCAGGAGGATCCAAACGCCATGAAGATTGAGGAGGAACTGCAGGCCAAGCAGAAGTGGCATGATGAGATTCTAGTAGCTGTGAAGACCTTATATGTTGAGCGTCATTCTTCTTGTGCCATTATCTTGAGTAGATATGTCATCCTTTTCCATCCTTCGCAATCCTTTTCCATCAATGACAACATATTTCTAATAGTTGTCCACAATTTCCTGTTTATTGGGAGGTCAATGGAAAAATGAAGGAAATATTAAGCATCTCGAGGAGAATATTGAGCCATTTTTTCCTTATCGATGTTACTTCAAGTCAATTCAAGAAACATTTGAGGTGAATGTTGGACATTTGGTGTAAATTAGCCTCCATTACAAGAAAATTGAGCCTCTCTTAAGTAGATGTCACCTACTTGGGATGGTATAAAGAAATGTAAATTAAAATTTTGTAATGAATTAGTCTTCAAGTACGATTTTGGGTGTTTCTTAGAATTTTTATAAGGATAAAAATAGGGATAGATGTTGAGAGCCTCATACATAAATAGAGAGGCCACTCTACCAAATCATTGTGAATTTTCAAGAACAATTTTTCCAAAATGTAATATTTACATGAAGCTTTAGTGTCAACATTAAAGTCTTTTTTTCTTGGCTATTTTACATATTTTCCAAAGGAAACATTATGTTAATTCAAGACTACTACAAGGCTATAAATTTCAATCCATTTGAAGGGAAACCTTGTCAATTAGAAGGATACATCTAGGGTAAATCTCTCATTTATCCTTTATTTGTGTGAGGTAAGCATTAATTCTCCTTGTTGGGCCCTATCCTATAAGTTCCTCAATAATGGCTTTGATTTTATTTCATTTTATAATTGATCTTATGGTTGAAGGATTTCCCATTGGACGGATCCCTTCTATTAGAGTTTGGTTTAATTAGTTTTCTTAATTATACAAATAGGTATTTGATAGTTTAGGTTTCAACTATTTTTCCTAATCCATGAGCATTGAATTACCAACTTAAGAGTGGCCCATGGATCTTAGCCACAATTTCCCTCATGGAGATAAAACAATTCAACCATAATCCAACAACTAACCAATTTTGAAAAAAAATCAAGTTCTCGTCTTTTCTTTATTTATATTATTGAGAGATACATTCTAATAGAAATATGGAAAAATAAAAAAATGAAATAATATATCCATAAGAATGAAAGACAAACCTTTGAAAATCTTTCAATTGTTGTCTAAAAATGTTAATATATTATATTTTTTATCTAAACAATTTTCTTGGAAATTGTGTCATATTAATAATCTATAGGCCCAAGGGAAAAGAGCCTCTTGTTTTAGGATATTAAATTACATCAAACATAACTTCAAAATATTTTATGGTTTCTTCATAAAATTAAGATTTGGTTATAATAATATATTTTTAAGCATTGGTAAGACTCCTTTCCTAGGGTTTTGTGGGAGAGGTTGCTCCTAACCCATTAAAGACATAGTTTCATTATGAAGTATTTAAACTATATATTATAAATATTTGGCAGTGTTTAAAGCTTCCCTAAGTCAAACAAAATATATTACGCTTGATTAAAATTTTTTCCATATTTTTCCCTTGGGGATTGGACCCCCTTTTCTTGAAAATTTTGATCATATTCATATATGTATCATTTACTTGCATTTTTATCATATATTTGATATTGTTTCACTCACATTCTAGTACCAAATCACAAGCACCCAAGGATCCATTATACTAGTGCATTTCCACACTTCCAGGTTGCTTCAAAGACATATCACATATGTTATTCATGTTCTTTCGTGTTATTTTTTAGATTTGGAGATGTAGTATAGCATCATGTTTATTAAAATAAGATTAAAAATTGTGTAAATCAGCAAAAAAACATCCTTATTGGTGTATATACCTTTCCCTCACTCTTAAGAATAAAATGAAACCATTTATTGTGTATTTGAGTGACTATTTTGTTTTATTGAATGTGTTGTTGGGTGTGGAGCATGATTATCTTTTGTATTCAAAGGTTTCAGCTAGATGTATACCCCAGGAGGACTGTACACCCATCCACATATGGGGGGTGCGTGGGGGACTTGTCCCCCCCCTTGCAGGGGTTCGGGGGGGGCTAATCCCCCGTGGCTGGGGGGTTCGGGGGCTAGCGGTCCCCTGGTGGGCATTTGAGGGCAGTACCCCTGAAGCTAAAAATAGATGTAAAATTGCCTTGTAAAAGTCTAGTAATTTCTAGTCAATCTGGGCCATTCATTAGGCAGATGATCTAACAATGGAAGTTATGTTTATTTTAGGATTTTTTGTCCTAGAAGGCAACCCCTCACTATATATGAGGGAATTGTATTGCGTCTATGTATATCTGTATTCGGAGTGAGGAAAAAAGAGGAGATTGAGAGCGAAGAGGGAGTTACAACGGATTTACTATAGGTTGTATCTCTTTAGTTTGCTGGATAATATAATAAAAGAAGGACTGGTTGTTTCTCCATGGATGTAGCCCAAACTGGTTGAACCACGTATATCTATGTCTCTCTTGTTTTATGCGTTTTTTTGTGTTTATATTTATGCAATATTTTATGTGTTCCATTGCTTCGTAATATATAATTTTCTAACATGTGTTTATTTAATTTGTAACCTTTATCACACTTATTTTCTTATCTAGTATGGATTATTATAATATTTTTCATACATATTGACTCTTTTGGAGTGGAAATTTCGAAGGAATTAGCTCACATGTCCACTTTCACCAATGGGTCCTAGATTCACGAATTGGGGTCTAAAATCTTGTAGGAGCACTTTGAGGCATTAAATCGACTTTTGGAGGAGTAAATATTTATGCATAAGTTACATAACACCTAGATTTATTCTACACTTAAATAACTCTCTAACCATGAAAGAATGACCACAAATAGACTCTGTATGAAAAAGTTATGCCAACCAGAAGTTAACCTTCTATTGTAGTTGCTACAACCACCCTCCAAAATTTTTCCCATGCTTTGATTTTGGAGCCTCCCTTCTATCCACAAGAGCTTATCTTTTACTATTGTCAAGTATTCATGGTATGTTAAAAACTTATGTTTTATGCATGCTTATGTTAGCTTGTTTTGATCCCGATCTAAATCTTCTAAGTCACAAGCAACCTTCTGATTTGACCTTGCAACATTGTTGGACTTGCCTCCATAAACTGCGCAATATTAGAAGGTAGGCCAAGCTTGCCTCCAGAAATTGTGCAATCCATAGAGGCAGACCAACTTTGATCTTGAGAATTGTGAAGTTCTGGATGGCAACCTAGCCTTGATGAGGGAAATTGCACAAACCATCCCTTGAGCTCAGAAAATACACAATGCACTGAGTCAAGAAGTTTCCTAGTGCTTGGGAATTGCACAATCCTTCTTGGTAGTGTGCATGCAATTTTCCTGAAAAAGAAAAAAAGAAAAAAGAAAAAACCATCCCTATAAAATAGGGATTCACTGATTAGTTTCTTGAAGGTGGCATAGTTACTATTTTTGGAACTTTCGGCCAAGTGTCGCTTTTTCCTTGATTTTAGGCATGCACATCAGAAACCCAAATCACTCTAGATATATTTAATAGATGCCACTGGATCTCATTTGCACATCAACGTAGACCTCTAGCATTCCTAAGGAGATCAAAGATCCTTCAATGGAGTTTGCGGTGCTTTTCTGAGTGATTTTTTCTTTTGTCATTTTTTCCCTCGCTTTTTGTCATTTAGATTCTATGAGTGCTATTTTTCTTGTTTAATTTCATGTTTGCTGGCATTTTAATTTATATTAGTGTGTACAAGTGTTTCTTCAGTTTTTTGTTCTCCTTTTATAAGTCTCACATTAGTTTTCTTATTTTTTCCCATTAGTGGTCATTGTTGCAGTGCCTCTTCTTGTGTGTTAATATTTCACACTTGTTTTGCACTAATATATCTATAATTAGTAATATCTTATCTTTAAAATTCACCATCACTAAGGTTTTATTGTTTCCGACACTCTCACCGGGCAAATATGACCTTACCTTGGCTAGTTTTCACCTTGTCTAGCTGGGCATTGCGTAAATATGAGGCTCAAGCTTTCATCTTGGCCTTTGAGACTGTGCAATGTGCAGTACATTCTGACCCAAATGCGCATTGCATAGTTCCAGGGCTCAATCCCTCACCATTGGCAATTGAGACTACACAATGTGTAGTCTCTCCCACAGTCTACCCAGGCTGGATTACACATTGCGTAGTCTCTAGCCTCAAGCTACATCACTGGCCACTGATACTGCACAACACAGTTTCCACAATCAGTCTCCCTCGCTTCACTTCCATAATTGTGCAATTTTCCCAATCAATGCATGTGGTTGTGCCTGATCTTGGTTTGTAAATTGATTTTTTGAAGCTTATAACCTATTGCCTTCCCTAAGTGCTTTTTCCTCCCACAGGTATTGTAGGTGTTGAGAACTTCTCTTCATTAGTCACTGTTATCATGGAACCCAAGAGAACTATTTCAAAGGATACCACAAATAGCAGCACCATGGAGGCAATTGACCGTATGCCATTTTACTTTCCAGTATACTTAGAAAATAAATTGTTTATAGAAAATGAATCATATCTCATATGGCAAAAGTTGAATGAAATTTTCTTAGCAAGAACCTTCAAAGCAGATTTGGAAGACCAACATATGTATGCCAATTTCTAGAAGTCAGGGTTACATAGGGTGTCATACAGTTACCCAAAATTTCCATGTGTAGATGTTATTAGCTAAATACTGTCTCACATGGATCCAAATACAATTACTCTTGGCAGTACTAGCAGATGGAGGATTTATTATTTTATGGAAGAAAATCATCATCTCATGTACCATTTTCCTAAGCCATAATCGCTCATGGATTTGTTCTTCTAAGCAAAAACCAACTACTTCAAAACTAAGGGGATTGTTAAAGGCTAGGTCAAAGATCCAATGAAGTTTCCTTAGACACCCACCAACACATAAAAAATAGGATCTCTTAGGAGGGCCTATCATCTCTTGATAATCCTATGTTGTAGAATCTACATTTAGCAAAGCACCGAGAATTTTCCTGAAGGGTGGGATTTATTATTGGGCCAGGTTGTGAACGAAGGTAAACCATTCAACTAGTCAGATTTAATTGCTCAACAATTTTGGATACATGTATCTAACGCCATTATTCCTCTCAAGGATAGGAAATATAGATTTTATATGTATGAATATCTTCTAGATGCAATCTGTGTACACAATGCATTTCCTGGCATGAATTGGACATGGACACGATGGGAGCTTGTTGTATATGTTTATTGCAAGCTACTTTCAGAGTGCAGTCACAAAGGAGTAATGGAGAAGATAAATGATAACTTCCTCATTCCGTTATACAAGATGATATTTGAGGAAGATCCACCTTGCATGTCACATGTGGTGATAGAAGCAATATTGCCGATAGAATATTGGTTTGCCTCATCGGATGACACTTTACTTAGAATTTTCAGCGGACAGAAGTTGCCACATATTTTACTGAGGTATGCCATCAATAATATAGTCATGCAAGAAGTTTCATATCATCTCTCCATAAGGTTGTCAGCGGCTCTGCATAGGAAGAAGAAAGCACCTTGGCCTATCCTTCCTTTATAGATTAAGGTGTACGAGATAAAGAACTTGAAAGTTACAGATACTGAAGGGAAGGAGATAGATAAATTTACATTTTGTACTTGCGACTTCAATCCATACAATCTGAGGAGTATTTTCAAATACCATTGTGCAAGGATCCATTTTCAGTGGCTAAGTGGGACCTTTCACTGGTTGGAGGAAGATGGATGAAAGAATTGTTACAATGCCTCCAAGTCCCAAGAGTCAATCAATTTTGCAGTAACTTCACAGGTTTTTCTACAGTAGGAAGGAACTCCAGAGGAAACACCAGCAAAAGTGTGAAACCCAGTGAAAAAGAAGGGAAAGAGGAAGCCCATGCACAGTTCAAGGGAAAAATGAAGACACAAGATGAAATTAGATCCAACCATTATGAAATTCTCTTTAATAGTAGAGGCAAGGAGGAAACAGAGGGTACAAGAAGAAGAGAGAAAGAAGAGGGAAGAACAGGCAAAGAAGAAGAAGGAAGCAAAAGAGAAGCAGACGCAAGAATAAGAAAAAAGGTGAAGAGAAGAAGCAAGAATAAGAACAAAGACTAAGTGTAGAGGCAATAACAGAAGAAACGATGTGGAGACAAGCTAAATTGATATAATAGAACCAAAAATAGAGGAGGAGAGAAAACATATGCGAGACAAAGAGCTTGCTAGAGAAATATAGGAGTTGATCAAAATTCAAGGCATGGAGGAACCAAAGCCACAGAACCAAGATGTTGACTTGATGCCAAGTACACAACAGGTCACCATACAATCTCCCCATCCTCTAGCAAAGCAAGCTCCAAGCGAGGAAGAGGAAAGTTTTCCTCTCGATTGTCGTCCGGTGATGGATATGTACAATCTCAGTTATGATGAACTTCAGAACAAGATTGTACAAGCGAGGAAGAAACATTTTCCTGATGACCTCACATCTCCTACATTCACCAAAGAAAGGGTAATCATGACCGACACCAGAAGAAATCCAGGTGCCATTTCCATATCCAACATGGCCTTTGCAGGTGCTTTGAATTCAAACACAAAGTATTTGATGGATGAGAATAAGAAATTGGAAAGGAACTTGCAAGTTGTTAGGCAAGAGGTTGAAGAGGTTCAAGAAGTAGCTCAGAATGTATCTTTCACATAACTCCATATGGAAGAATTGAAGGCAACGATACTAGGTGAAGTATCCACACTAGGAGAGACCATGCAAACTCTTTATGAGGATATTTCATTACGACAAAATAAGCAATTTGCGCCAGATTTAGCACTAGATTTTAGTGCATTTTTTTCTCAATTAGGATGAAAATACTAGCGCTAAATCTAGCTCTATTGTACAATTTTTAAAGCATCATTTTTTGCTCCAAATTTTGCATATTTTCTTATGCCAAATTTTGCATCATTTTTTTCATCATATTTTGCACCAAGATTTGCATTTGGTTTTACAACAGGTTTTGCTTCTAGTTTTGTGCTTTTTTTGCATCTATTTTTACATCATTTTTTGCTTCCTATTTTGTGCCATTATTTTCTTCTAGTTTTGTGTCATAATTTGCATCAAGTTTTACATCATATTTTAACAATGTAAACTTTAAAATGGGAACTGAAACTGTTACCCGTATTGCAGAGATAACAAAAAAGTGACTAGATTTTGAAAAGGGGCGATGCAAAAAACATTTTTTTTAGAGCATAGTTTTTGGCACTTTAAATAACTGATACGATTACCTGTTTCATAGGGGTAGTAAAAACGTGACCCGATTTTGAAAAGTGGTGATGAAGAATACACTTCTTTTTTTTTGGAGCATATTTTTGACACTTTAAATTTTCTTATTTATCAAATATAAATATTTATTTTTAAATGTTAGTGATTTTCATGCTGATTTTGAAACGTGTTGATACCGCTTACCTTCTTTTAGAGGACTTATTTTTCACACTTTAAAATTTATTATGTCCAATTTTTTTTGAAATTATGATTATTTAACGAATTTTCAAGTTGTTTT
>APFE030720541.1:0-12331 GCA_000404065.3 Pinus taeda | reverse complement strand
TTTTTAATGTTATTAATGTTTTGCAATGCATCATTTTCATTGATCTCCCAATAGTTTAACTAGGCCCTTGAGTCTTTATGCCACCCCCGATTGAGCCTTAGGTGGTTTTGGCTGGAATTTAAAGCTAGCTTAGGAAGTCTATGATTTTCTATGTTATTGAGTTTGTGCTTGTACAATGGAAACCTAATCATAGCTAGGCTCTGAATAGGGGAAAGACTTGCTTCTATAACGAGAATAGGATAGGGTGTATTACTTTTAATTTTCAAGTTATAAGTTATAAAACGCTTCCGGATTTTCTCAATCTTTCTCCATGATTCTCTGGAGATGCTGCAACCCCAAACCTCACAGCCATATAAGATAACAGGAGTGACTAAAGTTTCAAATTGGAAGTTCTTTTTATCCCACATTACAAGGTTCGTTGTTTTACAATTATTTTCAAGACCAAAATAAGCTTTCCACCCCCCATTAATCCTTTTCTCAATGATATGGCTCCAGTTGAGCTTGTGATGAATATCAATTCCTAGGCACTTGTAAGAATACACTTCCTCCAATTTATTATTTTCATACATAAAATTAGCATAAGTGTCCTTCTTGGATTTGATAATCATAACTTTTGTTTTGTTAGTGTTAATAGTCATACCCATGGTAGAGTAGAAATCCTTAAGAAGCCTGAGTTGCTTATCAAGATCAGATGGGCACCTTTCGAAAAGAACAATATCGTCAACATAGAGAAGAAGGATGACGACTATCCCAGCTAAGATTGTGCCATCACATCCTGCTTCCTCTAAACAGTCGTTGAGCTTATCGATGTAAATTCCAAATAGGTTAGGGGAGAGGGGGAAACCTTGTTTAACTCCGATGTTACACTTAATATCTTTCAACCACCCCTCATTGCTCTTTAGCTTGGCAATTACATTCTCGTATAACCTTATAGTGGCAACTCTCAGCTTGAGAGGAACCTTTAGCTCTTCTAATCTATTCCAAAGGTTGTATCTAGGAAATGTATCGAAAGCCTTTCTAAAGTCCACAAAGCAACAAAATAATTTGGATTTATCATTATCACATTCCTCTGCAATGATCCTAAGTGTAACGAGGTGGTCTGTTGTTGAGTGATGCCTTCTGAAACCTTCTTGGCCTTTAGCCTGATTACCTTCACTTTCAAGCCGTATGCTTAACTCATTTTTCAAAATACTACCATATAACTTGGCTAAGAGAGGCCTGATCATAATTGTCTAATAACTAGAGGGGTTATTTGTATCCCCAATTTTAAAAATAGGGATAATGAGGCTCTTAGACCAAGGTTTAGGGAACCCTTGCTTGACTGCTTGATTGAAAAGCTTGTGGATGTGGGGGATGAGGACATGACCTCTAATTTTTAAGATTTCCACTTGGTAGCCTTCAATGTCCTTAGCTTTCCCATTAGCAAGACGATTAACCCCAAACTTAATGTCTTCTAAAGAGAAAACTTCTTTCGTTGTGAGCAGGGTTTCCAAATTATCCATGACATTTGGAGATTCAAAAAGCTTTTTAAGATAGGAATTCTAATCGTGAAGAGCAATTTTATTATTATCTTTAGTCTTCCTAGTCAGAATATGCCTCTAAAATTTCTTAGGAGCTACCTTAGAGAGGTGTAAGAGATTCTCCTGTCTTTGACGAATGTATTGCCTCTTTTTCCTTTTAGTTAGGGCTTTGTATATTTTTATCTTGTCCATTTTAAGAGATTCATCAACAACTTCCTTAATTGCTTTCCTCGCACTTTTACAATATTTGTCATACCATGGATTGGTTTTGCTATTTCTTTTATTATTTGAAACTTCAATTGAGACCTTGTTAATAGAATATGAGAGGGTTGTAGTAAAATTGAAAGAGGTCTTCTATGTTGTCTATACTAGATAAAGGAAGCAAATTAGTTTTTAATTCATTTAGAAAGAAATCATTTTTATTTCTATCAAATATTAAGTTCTTTTGGCTGTAAGTATTATTTTCTATGGGAACTCTATGTATTGACAAAATTGAGAGTTATAAGTAAAGACCTATGATCAGAGTTAGGTTCGTGGTCGTTTAAGATGTCAAAATTTATTATTTCATTGTATAATTGGAGATCGGAAACAATGTAGCCTACCATGTTGCTACCAAGTCCATGGATGTAGGTTATCTTGTTGCAATTGGGCCACTTCTTTAGATTGTTGCAAATTATGAGATCCTGAGCACTACAAATCTTGACTAGCTCCAACCCAAACAAATTTTCCCCGAGGTCTTCAGAGCTCCTGTTGTACCTACTAGCGAGAGTAGGGTCTTTGTCTAACCAAAGAGGATTAGGGTTGGAATGATTGCTTAGAATAATAGCTTGGTTATTTGAAGTTCGAGCATTAAAGTCACATATTAAAAGGATATTACCATCTTACTATTTACTTGTTTTATAATTTTTATGTTTTTTTTTTTTTTTTTTTTTTTTTTTTTTTTTTTTTTTTTATAATATATATATTTAATTTAGTTTGTTATTTTTTTTTAACTATTTTTTGTTTTGAGTTTCATTGTTTTAATTTTTAATTTTTAATTTATTTTATGTTTTCATTATTCTTTTGAAATTTTAATGTTTTTCGGGGTCATGATAAAATCTTTTACGCCATTATTTCGAAATGTTGAAATTTTACCCTTGGAAAAAAACTGTTATCCCAGTGCCAACACTTTTCATTTTGAGGGTGTTTTTTGGACAATTTTTGCACAAAAAATTGGTTTTCATCGCCATTTTTAAAACATGTTGAAAATTTACCCTAGCATAAAAAAGGTGTTATTCCAACATCAACACTTTTTGTTTTTAGCATTGTTTTTGATGTTTTTACTGGGTTTTTTGGCTAGAGTTCCCGTTTTGAGTTTATAGTTCCTGTTTCAAAGTTCACATGGTTTTTTGCATCTAATTTACTACGAGTTTTGTTGTATGTATAGTCTTATATAGTCTAGGAGAAATGGGTATTTAAATCGACAACATAGTATTCTCGCAGATGATGAGGCGATATTTTCATGTATAACACATTCTAGAAGAGATCACAATTCAAAATGATAACTCAATATTTGTAAAAAAATTTAAGGATAATTGAAAACATTCATAAAAAAGATAGTAGTATCCTCATCTATAAAAATTCTCCATAAAAAAATCACTGACAATTTTCAATATACATATATGAATACTAAATCAACACTTATCACAAATATCATTATTCCAAGGTAAATTCACAACATTACATCCAAAAATAGTAATATCATTATACATAATGATTCTCCATAAAAAAAAATTGACAATTTTCAACACATATATAAAGTAAGAAGATAATACTAATAATATCCTCATCATCTTTAATCAAATCAACAAAGATTCAAATGCATGATTATCATATCAAAATCTTTCGTGAACACCATTATTCTAAGGTAAATTCACAACATCCATCAAAAGATAGTAATATCATCATACATAATAATTCTCCATCATAATAATGTTGATAATTTTCAATATATACATAAAATAAAAAGATAAAAATGATAAAATATGATAAATCATCATCATACTTAATCAAATAAACTGAAATTCAATGTATGATTACCAAATAAAAATGTTTCATAGATATCATTATTCTAAGGTAAATTCACAACATCCATAAAAAAATAGGAATCTCATCATACACAATAATTCTTCATAAAAATAATGTAAATAATTTCCAACATATTCATAAGGTAACAAGATAGTACCAATAGTATCATTATCATTATTCAAATAAACTAAAATTCAAATGTATGATTACCATATTAAGACATCCCAACTAAATATAAAAAAAACACATGACTAGAGAGCACCACAAAAATCATAGTCAAGATCATCCTCATGATAATTTCCATGATCATCATCCTAACCATCCTGATAAATATCATCCACATAATCATACCAAAGCCATCACCATCTAAATCATCACCGTCTCTGATATATATGATGTAATCTAAACATAGTATGTATCATCATCTTTGTGGTCATTACGTGTAGCGTTCTGGAAAAAAAATCAATATTACATGTTTGTAATAACTGTATAGCACAATGAATATTTGTATTACAATGCTAACCATAAAATGAGGTAGGATATAATAACATTTAATAGTATTAAAAAATAAAATGAAAATATGGTTTAAGATATATTGGAGATCCAACTAAGATTACACTTGTAATTCACATTAAGTAGTAGAAGCATTTTTTAATGCATATGAAGTAGGTACCCATTTGTTCTTCATATTATATTGTAAATGTTTCTTATGATGTCCACGCTTGATTGGTAAATTAAGAGTTACTAGAAGCTTTATTTCAAATTACAATTGTAATTCAGATTAGAAATTAAAAAAAAAAAAATAACAAAAAAAGAATGTCACATGAAAAAGTAAATTGTTTTTAATGAAAAATAAGTCACATACAATATGAATGTCACATGAAATATTGAGTTGTTTTTAATGCATGCATGTTTCTCTATGATAAAATGGATCCTAATGTTCATTCAAGAACAAATGCTCACAAATAATTACTTCATTTTATCCATTATCAGACATAATCCATTATGTCTAGTGACAACAATGATTCCATTTAAATTGCTTTGAACTCCCTAAATATAATGTAAAAGGGAAAACTCCATGATCACGACCACAACCACAACCCCATCCCTTGCCTCGTGTCCACCATCAGAGGCATTGAACTTGGAATTAAGAGTACTCATGTTTTCTTTGCTCTAATTAATCTCCAAGGAATCAAAACTTGATCAATATATCAAGGACTCCATCAATAGATATATCACAAACAAAGTTCAATAGGCTTTGCCAAAAGAGTGTGAAATAACACTTATCTTTGTTTTATGAATAACTTGAGTGAGTGGAATGAATGGTGGGAAACACTTACGAGGGAAAGGAATATTTTTGGTTTGTCCTTATTTCTATTATTACTTTCTTGGGAAATGTTTAAAAAAATACTAAAAAATATTTTAAATTAAAAAAAAATATTTGCTTGTGTTTTAGTTTCTTTTTTTAATATATATTTAGTTTTAGTAATTTTTTTTTTTTTTTTCTAAAAAATATATTTAGTTTTTGGTATTTTTCTTATAACAAAAGTTAAATTTGGTTTTTATACAAATGGATTTTAAACATTCCATTCATTTTAAATTTGTGATTTTATGATAAATGTTTAAATTATATATAAAAAAGTAACTTAATGCCATGTGTTGTGTCGGTGAGAGGGTATTATACGTCTCTTCCTTGCTAAGTTATAGAATGTGCTTGGGTTTTCTTAATGCAATAAAATTAATTCTACTCTTCATTATGTGTTGAGATGTTCAACTTGCACCTAATAAAACAAAAAAGCTAAAATAGGTTTGTCTTTGTCCTTTGTATATCTTTGTCCCCATTAATCTCGGTCTTAATAGATTAATTGTGTCATGGTGGCCTTGAGTGGTCACTCCCATTAGTTGTATGCTTTTTAGTTTTATGTTAGTGAGATTTATTAGGCTTGATAACATGTTATTTAATTTATGAAAATGTGTTATTTTCCATATTATTGTAAAATATTGATATTAAATATGTTGTTTTTTAGCATGGTTTAGAAAAAAGTTCCCAAAAGGTTTATAGATTGTATTTTATAATGTAATGATTCATTGCTTGATTAAATTGTTTTGGATATTTTTTTGATGATTCATTGATTGATGAAATTGTTATGGATATTTTTTTTAGTATATTAACTTGTATGTGATAAATTCAAAAGCCACCTCTTTTTGAGATTTTCATTGGTCAATTTCCCTTAAGGCCATCAAGTTCACCATTCGCTCCCAAGTTAAGGAAATATAGGAGTCATGAAGTGGCATTGTCCAAGCACTTAAATCTTGAAATATGTTCTTTTAAGTCACATTACACTTCCTTTATGTGTAAATTATCCATGAAAATAGTCTCATGTAACATGAGGGGCCTCAATAGTAAAGGAAAATAAAGACTCTTAAAAGAAAAATGGCACAAAAAGCACCCATTAATAATGTTGATATAAGAAACAAAAATATTAAGCGAGGTTCTACCTCATATAATTAGCAAATGGAGGGGGAATTGCCAACTAGCAGTGATTGATGCTTAGAGATACTTGGGTGGAATGGCTATTATTTGGAATGATCAGGACATCAAAGTTACCGATATGTTTACCTCTTTTCGCATTATGACAATACAATTTTAGTTAATTGACATCGAGGACTACTACCATGTATCCAATGTCTATGACTCCAATACTGCAAATGGAAAACCCCTACTTTTCAATTCTATTTCCAGCACAAGTAATTTATACACCCCATCTCCATGGATTATTAGGAGTGACTTCAATATTATCAAGTGTCTCGAGGAAAAGAAAGGATGAATCACAATGTTTACCAAGAGATTTTGTAAGCTATACCACCAAATCCCTAAAGTAGTCTCAATTAAAGTTCTCAAGCAATGAGTCTCCAACCCATACAATGAAGTGTAATACATGTGTGTGTGGTGACTAACTTAATATGCTATTTGAATAAGTCCACAAACTTAGGTATTTCACTCTGTCACATAAATTGACCGTAGTGTGACATAAGTAAACCAAGAGTAGACATGAAACCCTTAGGAAACAAACATTCCCTAGATCCTCAATTAGGTGCTTAAATGATGAAGTGAAAATGCAAGGGGAAAATAGGACTCCATGATTTAGCCATCACAAACATGTGACCAAGTGTGACTAGGAGTGTATATATTCATATGTTTTCCAAAGAGGGAGTGAGTACATGAGTTACCATTCATTAGGCCTTATTTTTATTTATTTTTATTTTTCTTATATATAGTATTTAGGGAATAAGGTTTCCATAAGTTTGGCACAACTCATAGATATAACATTTAAATGAATTTTCACTCCAACCTGTTGTGCCCTACAACAACCCCCCATTTCATGTCATTACTATTCCAAAACCATCATATGAAATGGGTCCCTTTTTAATTTTTGTTTTTAAATTGGTACCAGTTAAAGTTCTATTTCAAAAAGGCCTGAAGAAATAAAAGAAAATATTACTAAAAGGCCTCTTCGATAAAACCAATCAAAAACCTCAACGTAAAACGATTTATCTTTTATCATTGCGATAAAGCGATCGCAAGATCGCATATCGCAATGACAAAGGGAACACAAATTGAGGACATTTTGATTTGCTCCGATGCGAAATAGCTATCGGGTATCAGCGAAGCATAAAGTAATACAATTAAGAACCCCTTGCTTTGATGCGATGCGATATCAGCAATCGGCGATCGACAATCGACGATAATACCTAAACGCAAATAAACTCCCTCTTGCCCCGATCCGATGCAATATCGCTATGGGCGATTGGTAATTGATCATGCACACATTCTTAACTGCCCCACTCGCTACTCCCGACGCGATGCAATATCACTATCAGCGATTGGGGATTCCAAATGGAACCAAAGCAATGACTTAGGATTTTCCCGACGCCCAATTGTGAAAAGGGCAAAAGCGTAGTTTTCAAAGTAAAATCATAAAGGCAGTTTAATACGATTTATTTGTAATTAAGGCAATATCTTTTGAAAAGCCGCTCATCTGCGTTAAACCGCCAAATCGCCCAAGGCATGCTTCAAATAAATCATTCGGCCATTAACCGAAGCGACTGGTATTAATGAGATTGACAGGCCTTAACGACCATTTAATGAAAACAACAAGCTTGCGATCTATTCACAGATTTGATCCAAAATCCATCTTAAGTCAATCGATCACCATGAATTTATCAAGATATATATACCTCAGTCTATTCAATTCATGTTATTGTTTCCTGTATTACGCCTATCTTTCTCTCTGTGCAGAATTCTTCCGCAGAGACAGATTTGAGTGGAATGGGAAAGAAGTCCAAAAAGACTACAATGCCTACTGCTTCGCCAGCCACAGGGCAATCTGTTGTTGATTCAGGCAGTAAAAAGAAAGGGATTATATCAGATAGTACGTGCCTGGGACATACCAGAGCCACTTGGCAAGGAACATATAATTTGATTGAAGCCAAAGAGCCAAAGGTGACCGGGATACAAGTCTCATGTGATAGTACTAGCAAATCTGAGGCTAATCTAAAAGACTTGGCCAATTCCTTTCTTCACAGAATAGCGGCCCGGGAGTAAATTCTCCCATATACGGATGTGGTAAGGTGGGCAATCCAAGAGATCCCAATTACCGACAGAATGTTCAGCACTACAGATGGGAGGATTTTCGGTTCTTTTCGAGCCGAAGATCTAAGGCAAATGTATCATCTGCCAGTAGAAGAGAAAAAGTATAACACGGCATTTCTGGAGAAGTTCCAAGCAGAAAACGAGACCGAGTCCGAACCAATTCGAGGCTAGAGACAAAATCCAGCAAAGCACAAGGACGAATCCTTGGGTAAGTACTCAGTCGACTCTCTATGTTCTCCTTACTGCTATGCTGGAATTATGATGTGTAGATTATGGGGATTACATGACTCCGCCAATTTTACCATAGAAATGGTCCCCTTAATGGAGGCAGCATGTAGTGGCGAGATTATGGATTGGGCAGATATATTATCCGATAAGTTAGCCAAGGCCATTATTAATTTCAGATTTAATTCTCGTGTCATAGAGAGGTTCATTCCGCCATTTTATTACAGTGCCTATTTGTTGGATGCTTTATGTTTTAATTCTGAATTTCCTGTGCTCAGATGGAGGTGGACGTTGCAAGACCCCACACCCATCCACATATATCATCAAAAGTTTTGGAAGACCAACTACAAACACCACCTATATCAAATCTGCAATGGTTTCATGTTGCCGATTCATTACTCCATTTTTGATAAGCCTAACCTGAAGATTTCTGAACAAGCAGGGGTGGATTTAACCGCAGTAGCAAGTTGGTTCGGAGAAGAGAAATTCACCTACATTAGAGTTTTTGGCAGTCAGGCCAGGCCCCATGTGCTTCCACTATACATCCCTGATAAGTTGCTTGCCAGAGAAGTAGCTTATCAAATCAATGCCGATGGGGTTACTCAAACCCTGAAAAGAGCAAAAAAGCATGTCTGGCCCTCCTTTCCCCTACGAATTGGAATTTACACTCTGCATGATATCAAACATGCAGAGAATGAAGATGGGAAGATAAATTTGCTGACTCTAGCCACTCTGCCAAGCAGGCAGTAAGATCTAAGGAAAATCGCTTACAATGCGCTCAACCAGGCCAAATTGGCCAAGTTCGAGCACAAAGAAGACAGATTCAAGGATTTGTTTACATCGGTTGAATCACTATATCAAGTTAAATCTCTTTCTAGAAATGAATACAATGATGAGGGGCTAGCCGAATTTAACAGAATTAGAGAACAGAGGTTGCAAACTCTGCCTCTAGACCTGTTAGCGACTACTCCAACGATGACAAAATCAAGCGAGCCTGAGCAGCAAAGTAATACGCAACCTCCTACTACATCAAAGCAGTAGGAGGAAGTGCATAACCAGAGGCAGGAAGAAACCCAGGAAAATGTGCAGCGGCAGGATGAAACCCAGGCGAAAACTCGAGAAGAGAGCAGCTCGAATGCTAATGATGATAAACAAATTGATCCGAATTTGTTCCAGCAATGGCAGCAATTCAACTCAATCATCGGCAACCTAGAGTGCTCGCAAGATGATGAGGCTTCTAAAGAGGGCGACATACAGGAAGCGACATCAAAACAGGTTTCGGGCAAAACTAGCGACCCACCCAAATCAAAAGAAACAGAAATAATTCCTAAGGATCCATCGGGCGAAATCATTTTGCAAATAGAAGAGATTCCCCCCTTGGATGTATTCTACAACCCAAAGCATAAGGCTGTTGTAAAGCGACAGAGGAAGAGGAGAAGGGCTGATAAACCTTCTCTATTCCCTGAATCAACAGTAACGGGCAATGTTGTGTGGAAAGAAGAATTTGATCCCTCCGATGACTTAACAAAGCTATCGCAATACGCTGGAGCATATTCGGCAGCGACCATTGATAAAGCATTGGAGTTGAGCAGTCTATTAAAAGCGAAATATCAAGACATCTTTTTGCTACAGGCTCAATTATCAGAAGTGCAGTAGAAGGTAGAGCAGGCGGAGCAGGAATTGCAAGTGCAGCAGCAAAACAATTATCAGCTGACTAAGCAATTACAAGAGGAGAAACAGAGGATTGATGAGAGCACAATCCAAAGGCAAAAGGAGCTATCAGCAGCATTGGAGCAATTAAAAATATCAACTGAGGGAATGATAAAATCTAAAGATGAGCAAATCACTCAATTATCAACTCAAATTGAGCAAATGAAAAGGCTCCCTCAGGTAGATGAGTTCAAAGCAGAGGCGCTTCAATTAAATAAAGCATTGATAAATCAGGTTAAGCTCCTATGTCAGCAAATTACCCAGGCAGAACCATTGTGCGAGTTAGTAGCATCCATAAGCGAAAAGGTAGAAAAAGCAAGGGCAGATTTGGATTAGGCCGAAGAAACACTGACAAATTTTCTGGAATGGTAAGATTCCGATCAGGGCCAAGCGACTAACCTACCAAGAATTCTTGAATCGCACAAGGAAATATTATTCACAGAATGAAAATCACAGTTAATGAAGGCAGAAAGAGTGATTTTTAGATGCAAAGCAACCACTGGTAATTTGGTTGAATTAGTAAATAATACGCTTTATTTGTCTAACATGATTTTCCAATGTACTCCAGGCCAATTAACAGCAACAAAGATGTTGGAGCATTCATGCTACCTAGAGCTGGAAAAAAATGGAAGATTAATCGTGGGGATCAACAGTTTAACATGGGATGCCTATTGGTTCTTCTTAGTGAAGCCATACAGCCAAAGAGCCGCCTTAAAATGCCTCACAGATGCTATTGGGTATATCATACCCGACGTTCAGGATGCCACCTTTGCTGCCCAACTCAGCTTGCGCCTCAACAGACCACCAGAAGTGGAGTGGATGGTTGCGATAAGCCAACTCAGGTTTAAAGGCAAAGTAGCCTGAGTCATGATTCATATCGCCGACTGCTAGATCGCCCCAAGGAGATAGATTGCATTTACTGATGCCAATTTAGTAGGATTTTGTTTCATAGATTTTTTTAGTTTAGTAGTATTTATAGACCCTTTCATGCATTTAGAAAGGGTCGTAAAGTTTTGTATATGACTTAAACTCTGAAGTTGCACTATTGTACTTCAGGGATATTCTTTTATGAAACTGGACCAATTATTTTGAGTTTAATGAGGAAGGTTTTTATGCAAACGTGCACTACTGTCTTTGTTTAAAAACATTTCTGTGTTGAAGGAAGAATTGTGAATAACGATTGATATCTGGGATTGATTAGCACCTCACATGGTACTATTATCTGTGTCTGTACTCATTCCTGTTATATGAATTGTTATTTAATCGCTCATGCTATTATCGCTTATATATATGTGCTTTTCGCAGCATCCTTTATACATCCCACTATTGGTTGTTTATAGCATGCTTCTCTTTCAATCGCATATATGTATCGATGATATAAATAGTGAATGCAGTAATTCGTATTAATCGCTTCATTTTGACTATTCATATGAAGTAATCTTTGAATGATTGAATATCTCATGTTTATTTTACAGAGTCATCTATATGCATGTTAGATAGATAAGGATTATTAAACGCTACATTCCGAACGAATAAGTTGTTCCTGGGATTAGTATTAGTTTCCCTATTTTTGTCAATAGAATAAGCTAGTCGCCTATCATCAAAAGCAAACTATTCATCACCCATCCATCCCTTTTATTCATTATCGGGAAACTGGTCCCGTTATCTCCAGTCGGAGCCACCATCCCAAATGGAAAAGGAGTTGCACTAAGGTCCAGACCGGGTGGTTATCCCCCAATGTTGTTGCAACGATTTTCGGGGCATCAACATTTCTGGCGCTAGAAGGAGGGCATCCGCTATGAATGGCGAGTAAGCCAACACCTACAAACCATTCAAAGAGTAATTCACCCTCCCCCTCTCCTCAGACATCTCGTTCGCATTCTGAATCACCAGTATCCAGACGAGACGAAGAAGAATCAACCACTACTGCTCAATTACATCATACTTCAAAACACTTAAGTCCGGAGTCCCCTGAAGTTCAATCCATCATCCAGAAACTTCAAGGCTTCTCAATTTTGCCTCCTAGATCTGAAGTATCACAAGGCAGTCAGACTTCGCAATTTCGCTTACCCCCTCACCTTACTAGACTCCAAAGCGAAAAGCTAGGTATTGAACCACCCGAGTTTCCTTTACCCGAAAGGAAAAGGATTAAAAA